>JAUKPT010004942.1:0-10766 GCA_032273505.1 Nanomia bijuga
ATAACTCGGCCGGGTTATACCTCAATTGCTTCATTTTTAAGGATTTTAGAGAGGGGGGGCGGAATCCGCCCCCCCCCAGTAATAAAGCACTCAAAAAAAGCCCAGTACGTTTAGGGTTAAGGTATCTGGTTACAAGTAAAATTCTAGCTTTTAGAAAAGTATTTTTCAAGCTGAGCGGTCACTTAATAGAGAGTGATTGATATATGAATCGACGAAGTATCCTAGGGGGTCACAACCCCCACCTAGAAAAGTAAGCCCCCACCTACAAGGATAACCCCCACCTGATTTGTAGGGAGTCAACCCCCAACAAAATCCTGATTTGACCATGGGATTTTGTGGGTATAAACTTAAGTGAATCCCAAAAAAAACTCAATAAATCACGAAAGTTTCTACCCGAAAAACGAAGTTTATTTATAGTGTTGCTTTGCAACACTATAAATTTGAGGGATATCCAAATAAAGTTTATTTGTACTGATGGACTTTTGAGTGTGCAGACACTTCAAACCCCACCTAGAAAATATTACCCCCACCTTCGCACTCCCGCCTGTTTCTTTGAACAGCCTTAACCCCCACCTTTCAGGCCACTTCCATGTTTTTTCTTGTTAGTCACGCAGCTCTAGTTTCCACTAGAGGTGCACATATCGCATTTTTTTTTTTTTAGTTTTTAATAAAGAAAAATCAGTGGGAAACAAGATTGAGTATCGTTGAAAAGATTATAAGTTGTTTTAGGAGCAGATTTTTTGATAAAACTACAGTATGTCAATTCCAATGTCCGAAAAATGTCCCGTTAGTCGCACACACATAATTCGCCATTTACAAGGAACAGATCATGCAATAGAAAATTGTTCTGGTATGATTGTACCTCTACCCAAACCCTTTCCACTGAATAGGAAAATTTTCAAATATATATCTGTTATGTGTCCAAGTCACTATTCCGACAGGTCGATATTCTGACAGATGGTTAGATAGACAGATTTGTTTCTATTTTTATGTCCAGCTCTATATTCGGACAGGCTGATATACCAACAGGTCGATATTTCAACATTCCAACAGTTCCTTGAAATTCAATTAAAATCGATGGTTCGATATTCTGAAAAGTCAATATTTGAACAGTCGTTATTCTGAGGAGTATTATTTTAAGGGTTGATATGATAGCGGAGAAAATAATTATTTGTAATATTTTTGTGGTTAATCTTTTAAATGGTCTGTAATTTTCAAAATTTATCAAGGTTTTGACGATTCTTTCCGCTCCATAGTCCATTATTAAATCAATGCCACAAACCTACAGATACTAAAAAAACAACCTTAGGATTAAGTAAAGGAGATGATCTGTCAGAATAACATCCTGTCAGAATAATGACAGAAATGACAAAAATGACAAAAAAATCAAACTGACTGAATGGTAAAGATATACACAGACTACTATTCATCCTGGTTATAATCTTTTCTAAACTAACCTAAAAATAAATAAGTGACATTATCTCCCAAAATCATCAAAGCAGATGACCAGCCGACAAGCTTTTGACGAAAGTGCTTCAGAAGTGCTAGACTCACGAACCTTCAGGGTCACAACTTACCCAATACCGTGAAGACAAAACTAACGGTGATCCAGATAAACATACTGGGCTTATAAGCATAAGTAAGGCACGAGAAAATACCAACTCTTAATTTGAATGTTGATACTAAACTACAAGCTACACAAGATTTTGTGATTGGAAAAGATCTCTTAAGGCTAGCTTAACAAACTTCTTGGATTGTAATTTGTGTCTTCAGATATGTGATACATTATGGATAGCATTATATGAGTCAGGTATGTAGAGGTAAACGAAAAAAACAAAACATAAACAAGATGGTGAAACAGAATCATTAACTTAGTGTAAAAATTTAATACTACCGATTCAATATTTCAAAAAATCATACACAAATATACTTTTATAATATCTACGAATTATATCATCGTATATATCATCATATTTCCATTATACCAGCGCCACTTTCGTCCATATATCATTAAAATGCAAATTATAACCTTCACTTCCGATGCGCCAAATTTTCTCTCGCCTCGCTACAATTCCAGATCTTGTACCCAGTCTCACTAGATAGCGCGGTCGAAACAAGACATAATCGTGCCAAGAATGCATGCACGCTTATAATCCGGCTTTCTGATTCGCTCGTTCAAATCGGTTGATAACTGCTAGTTATGTTGTATCTAGGGATTACGGAAAAACCTGGATATCAAGAATTTGCTATCCCTTAGTAAATCTCGCCCGCATACTGGCAAATAGGCGACTTCGCCGCGTCGCAATAAATTGCTAATAAAATAATAAAGACTTTGTATATCATGATGAGAACTTAGGTCTCTATAAAAGTCTCTAAAAGAGACCAAATAGTTTCCTGAAAATAGAGACTTTCGCGTCAATAAACTTTCAAAGATCGGCCCAATCGGAAAATTAATGCATTTTGCGCGAATAAATTTTCGCGGATCGAAAAAAACTAGAAAATAAATTAAATCTAATGAGAATTACTTAGTTTGAATTAGAAATTCTCTTCCGCTTTCTTAAGAAAAATGAATTTTTGCCATGAGTAAGAAAATTATAACACACAATATATTTTTACCAACAAATTTTCAAACATAGAGACCAAGTTCTCGACACTGGTAAAAGTGTCTCCCGACCCTGTACCGAAAGAAGTAGATGAAGCGAGTTATCAACTATATGAACATGATAGTGATCCGTTGGAGACTAAAGATGTCGAGAAAACCCCTACAGTAAATACTGTCAAAAACGTTTTAAATGTGAATTATGTCAAAAGGTAAACTTTTGCACGGAAAACACGAAATAAAAGAGGATTTGAGAGCAGCAAAACGAATGTGTGAATTATGTGTGAATTATGTGTGTGGCTCGATTATTTCTGAATAAATGGTGAATGGCGTGGATAGGGATTAAAAATACATTTTATTACGCCGTTGGTTATTATCCCAAAGCACTTGTTTACTCACCTGAGTATTATCCGAAATGTTTAGATTGTACAAATGAAACAGAAGTACATTGAAGGTAGTCTCTGAAAGTGATCTCAATAAAAAAAAAAACATTTTGCTTACCTTTTTTTGTCATCATTTGCTTGAATAAAAACTTATTCTTTCGTTTATGATAAGCAAACTGGACCCTATTTTTAGTTAGGCCTGCACGAAAGAATTTACTGTCTTCGGTACTTTTTATTTAGTTGCGGGGGAATTCTGGAAAAAGATTTAGTAACTATTGTCCACAATTCCACCGCCAGTTTGGTTAGCTGCAGCTGTTTCAAGTTTACCATGGCCCTCTCTCAAAAGGTAATTTAAAGAGGGCTATGCGTATATTTCCATTTATATTTTTATACTACTTTCCCGCATTGACCTTTTTAATTGTGACTAAAATAAAAAGTTAAATTTAAAATCCGCATTCCGCGTAAGCATTTTAACTTTGTTACGGTAAACAGAAGATCAATTTATCAATTTATCAATTAAACGCATCCGAATCCATTTTTCTATGAGAAAATCGAAGAACATTCTAGAAGAGAAGAGGAAAGAGACTTCGAAAACAAAAACAAACCAAATTGACGGCAATTGCTTAAACTAAACGAAATCTAATTAATTAATTTCCATCATTGATTCCAAGAAGAAAAAGCTTTCTTTTCCTGAATGAAAATAAATTTTCTTTCTTAAACCTCATCAAGTTTTGTTCGTATCAAGATAAATAAATAGCTCATTAGTTAATATATTTAGAAAAATCAGCAGTAATTAGTTTCAATATTAGTTTCATTCGAACATTTTAAGGTACCTACAATTAACGAAAAATGGTCGAACAAATATGTACAGGGATATTAGTGCTATTAGTATGAAAAAATAAGACGAACGCTTAAAAGCTATGGAGCAAATTGTCGTTGCATTTAGCACAGAAAAGTACAGAATATACCAATTCGTAGCCAAAGAAGGAGGCTTGAGGGCTCGGAGTGTTTATAGCACAATCTGAGAAAAGTTCGATCCTGCGATCCGGGTTCGTGAGGAACTTTCGCTAACTATAAAAATTGAGGAACCATTTCAAATCTCAAAAATATTGTTTATTCTACTGATAGACTTGATGAGAAACGTTTTGTCAACTTTCAGTAAAAAGAATGTGCAAATACAACACCCACTATAGTTGGTTTGTTAAAGAAAAAGGTCATTTGACAACATCAACACCAGCACTCTTAACCTTCCTGGTGAAAATTCACTTAATAACATGTAAATAGAGTGTCCAAGAAAAACCAGCTCCTCATTTTGAGGATCCTTTTGGATTCTAGAAATTCAGGATCGAGGAAGAAAATACAATTTCTCAGACTGTGGGTCATAGAACTAGGATGTAAGGAGAAGATCAGTCGCTCAAAAATCAATGTAAAATATCTGTTTTGCAAAAAGAATTCCAAGATCATTTTGCAGAAACCATTAAAAGTTTTGTTTTGAAGACTATACATACTGACCATGTCATGGTACATAGTTAGCATTGCTCATGGTTAGTCAACTAACATATTTACAAATAAATGAATGTTAAAAAGTTATTAGTGATGATAGTTATTAGTTATTAGTCGTATGATATTGTGAGTTAAAAAAAATGGAGAAATAAAATTGTTGAATTTGTTAGCGAAATATCTCAGATCCGTGGCATTGTATCAAGATCGATGTATATCCCATCTTTTAATGAACAAATAGACCTGTATGTGAACACCAAAGGGGTCTCTTTTATTATCAGAATATACAAAATAAATTAAAAATTGCCTTTTTTTACCCCTTACTAAAGCGTGCAAATTAAAAAATGGGTTCCTTATCCCAAGAAAAGTTATCTATTAGAGAAAAGTAACAAAACCGTTTCAAGCTATGACAATATAGGAGAAAAGGCTTGGTCCAGTCATAGCTGAATATCGAAATGCTAAAATACATAAGCTAAACAACTTGAATTTTGAGGCTTGTATATACAAAAAGGCAGACAGCGAAGACTTTTTTCCTCTAACTTAAAAACGTTAAACAACAAATTTTGTAAAATAACAACCAATAAAAATATTAGATAAAAATCAACAACGTGTGAGAAAATTAAAATGAAAGTTAAGAACTCATTAAAAAGGAACAACAAAAAATAAATAACACCAGCCATAAGTTAACAGTACCAGTATGGAATCTAAAATCATTTGTTGAACCGGGAAATAAAAGAGGAATAAATATTTAGTTAAAAAAACTTATGCCAAGGATGGGAAAAGTAAAGAATGAGATGAGAAATTATCATTAAAACCTGTCAATAATGACAGCCCAGACATATGTTTAAGGCAATGGACTTTGTAACTGTGTATCAATTGAACGAACGAAGGCTGTTTAACCGTTAACCGAATCTGCATTCAGGGTACAGATTATCTCAGAGTGCTGAACTGGGCATTGGCAAACATACAAATTCCATATATATTTCTTGAAATATCATCCAAATAACAAACCAAACCCGGTCTTTAATAAGATCAGATTCAGTTCAACATTTATAAATTGTGCATTATTCTATAATAAAAAAATGTACGTGAAAGCACGTAAAAACATCTTCCATATAATAAACGAATAAAATAAGGAAGTAAAAATTCCAACGTAGCCGAACAAGAAGAAAACAAACAAACATGACAAGACCACTATTGATTTCGCGCAAACTCTAACTGCAGCCATTCTGTATCTCGATAATATCTTGGTTCTGCAAGTTTTATCATAGCACGTTTGTATGTAAAGTAATAGATAGTCGAGGTAAATCGTTGTATAGCATAAAGCGCTTGAAAACCGTCGTTCCAAATATACTTAACACCAGTGCCCCATTTTCGCGACATCGTCCATATATGAAGCGCTAAGGACAACATGAGGTATATACTGATGCATATTATTGCAGTCTTGAACTTACGCACAAGTAGGAATATCAATCCAGCTTGAAAAACGAATGTGTTGAAAAAGACAAGAAACAGCACGATGAGAGCTAGTAGAAGACATACATCTTGAATGATGTATAGTACCAATAAAACGACGTTGTTCTTTCGAAATAGTTCCCCAAATGCGTTCACAAAAATATCAATAATAAGTAAAAAGATTTGCAAGTACGCTACAGGGTGGTATCTTGATACATGCATCTTATTCTCATGTTCTTCTAGAGTCGATGTATTTTTTTCTGTTAACTTGAATCTAAATTATTAAGAAAGGGTTAGAAATAAGAAATTATGAAACACATGCTAGGTGGTCCATTAAAATATAGAAAGGGAAGATAAAGGTAGAGGCCGAGGCGGTGCTTAATATAAGATTGTTAAGGTAAAGTATCTTGGGTACATCAGTAGGGCCCTTAGGACAACCTTACTTCTGTGGCTATTGGAATTATAACAGCTCAAAGAAAAAAACTCGTTTGTAATAACGAAGAATATAGAGTTGACTTTAACCCACAAAATCATTGACATGAGTCATTTAAGGTATTCTGTTGTAGTAGTGTATTCAATTCTTTTTGTATTGGGTAACAATTTTGAATAAATTTCTCTTAGCATTGTACACTTGGGTCCTGCATTTCTTAAAACACTTGGAGCCTTTAAGATTTACACTCCCACACCATTGCACTGGGTACATGAATATACTGGAAAAGAAAAATTCTTATTACATGAACCTAAAATTAAGAAGGCTGGATACTCTCTGTTAAAATAGTAAATCTTCTTGAACTGAATAAATTAGTTATGATGAATGATACATAAAGCCAAATAAAGAAAACAATTTTAGGTCATTTTAGTAGTTATGCTTTGGTAAAAACAAAGGCTTCTCAGTAGATTCGTAAGAAAAAAACAGAGTACCATTCTGCTCACAAAATCATACACAAAATCTAAGCGAAAATCTCGTCTTCTTTTCAAGTAAAAGACATCAACACCATTAAGCCCAAATTAACCTAACCTCCGTTCATACAGATTAACCTCTATAATTAACATTCTAAAGCAATGCCTTTCCTTTATTGACCATAAGATACTACTTATTTGATACTCCTCCAACTCTTGATAAAAACGTACAGATACAAATCTAGCAAAATGTCTTTGTAACATTGGTAAACAGCTTCTTAAAACCATAAAACAGATCTTATAAAAGAAAAAAAGACTGTTAATCACTAACAACATAAATCTGATATCACAATAAGTTAACTATAAAAGGCAATAGTCGACTATTTTTATTTGAATACAGAAATATCTTCGAAATAAATATCATTATAAAGACATGATGTGTTGGAAATTGACGGAAGTTACCATACTTCTACATTATAATGACATTCAACAGAAATAATTTCGAAAATCTCTTTTGAAGGTTGTGTGACGAGGAACAAGATATGAAAAAAAAATCTGATTAAAACAGATGAAGCTGAATGATAGAAAACAAGATATCAACCAGTGTAAGGAGATAAAACAAATATATAAACCAATTGCCCGAATTAAAAACAAAGAGAATAGCAAATGGTATTAAATTCAATTAAAAAAATCCCTAAACTAAACCTTTCTGAAACTAATAACATAAATTGAACTGTTAAATTGAAAGTGACGTCAAAAGGATGGAAGATAAAGCATCTGGAAGAGTGCGTCTCTTGACGGGAAATCTAGCAATTGCCGTATGACGCGATTTGTAAACAAAATAGTTCGAGTACTAAAAGAACTACTTTCAGAACAGTTTGGAGACTGTATGTGTGTAATAGTAGTACTATGACAATGATAAACAAAATATATATTTAGCTATACCTACGAACAAAAATAAAACATCAATTGAGTTTACTGTACTATGATAAAATCCTAATAAAATTGCACACATCATACGCTGTAAATAGCTATTGATATTCCTACATTACATACAACATACACAAGAATCAAAATACAGAATAGATGTATCCTCTCCATGACAAAGTAAGACATTTACTAATTTGACAACTACACAACTAGCGTCATTAAAATTAGACCGTAACAACAACAACAACAAATATTTATGAGACCATGGTGACTTTAGATGAAACACAATATAAGTACAGTTACGTCATACAATTATCTAGTAATGCCCTTGCACAAAATGTTTTGGCGTTCCCCGATAGTTTACAAAAGTTCGCGATAGTTCCAGACAGCGGGTCAAACTCGAGGGATGTCAATAAATACTTCATCTCGGAGGAGGGATCTGTATTTCAAAGTATGTAAAACTTTTGACATACAATCCGATTATGCAATTATTAATGAATTTCATCGATGGAAATCAATTCATATGTATAAAAGAATACTTCATATTTCTTGTTATAAATCTTTAGAAAGCATTTTTTACGCTGGTTTAGAATTATATTAGAACCTATATATGAAAATTTGATATTTGATAAAATCTATTGTGTGATCTGATTTTAAAAAATCCAGCACATATACAGATATAAACTGTAATGTGATTCTTAATCAGTGCGACAAATGTCCTCCAACGATTATAAAAAGTCACTTATTCAGGAAAAGTCTTTTCTCATGACCAGGCTATTCTAGTCTTTGAGTTAGATCAGAAGCTTAAAATACTTCTTATGGTGAAACAAATTTAGTGCTTTCTTCTTAAAACTGCAGTATTTTTACAAGGTATGACGGAACTAAGAGTTTTTATTTCATTTCAATCAACTCAGGAGAAAGCTCTGTATTTCCTTATGATTCAATAACAAAATGCATCAGAGAAGAAATGAAAGTAATGCAAAAATCGCATGACAAGCACAGAATGAGAAAGTTCCATTTGGATGAATATTTTGGATTGAGCTTTCGTTCTTAAATGACCATAGACTCTGGAGCGAGACAATAATAAGATCTCTTTATTGGACATTTATAATTACATACCAGGGACTAAAATAAGAGACATCAGTAGATCTAATGACAAACTGAAAAAGTACATCTATAATTGAGTTTTTTTATTGTTATCTCACTTCAGATTTAAAATTTCAGATGATTTGGCCATTAGAATTATTAAGAGGATTTTAACAATTTTTTAGCCATTTAATTATTTTATGAAATGAATTACCACTGACTACTAGAATACCGGGACGGGTAAAGTTAAAACAGTGGGAAAATTATCTGAGGCCAACTATTCAAATGTCTATAAAATCTGATCTATAGCAGCTTTTTCTGTACTTATTTTTGCAAAATCTATGCACATCTTTCTTCTTTTTAAATATTATAAATTCAGTACAAAGCTTGGTTCTGTCGGGCCTATAGCGGCGTTCCGGCGGTACTGTGTCAAAGTCTGTCAATAATATACCATTGTCTAAAGGACTACGTCCCTTGCTATTCTGTTATCAAATATATAAAATAATGATAGTTCTGTCTCTAAAGGTGAAAAGAAGACTTGGTGTTAATATTTTGGTCCTTTGGGACCTTTAGGTCTCTTTTTATGACGTCATTAGAGAAAAATAGGGGAAATTAAAGGTTAGATACAACAGTTCGTTTTCGCCAATGTATGAGTGGTAAACCCGAAAAAATTGGCACTCAAAGACCTTTATTGAACAGATATCACAACCAATTTGCTATTTATACATATAGCGAAATATCCTTCTTTTTGCTGTAATATAAGTATAAGAAACGTTAAACTTGATATTTAGGGACTAGTTGGGACAAGATATATAACTGATATAATAAATCGTTAGTATAGACAAGATTTGGCTTCCTACTTTGACGTCATCATACCCTTTTTAGGCGAAATTAGGCCCAAAATAGCAAAAATCCCTTCTTTTTGCTAAATTATAAGTATTAGGAGCGTGAAAAATTGCATATAGACTAATTTGGACAGAAAATACAACTTTTACATTAAATTACCATTATGAACAAAATTTGGCCTCCCACCGTGACGTCATCGTGTCATTTTTAGGCAAATTTGTGCCCAAAATAGCTAAAATTCCTTCTTTTTGCTAAAATATAAGTATTAGAAAGTTAAACTTAACGTTCAGGGGTTACTTGGGACAAGATATATACTGGTATAATAAATCGTTAGTATAATATTTGGCCTCCTACCGTGTCGTCATCATACCCTTTTTACGTAAAATTCGAAAACCTTCTGATTATATTCTCAAACATGTATGTAATCAGTACTCTAATATATGAGTTTATAAGCTTTTAGGAACACTCATGGTCATCTCAAAGATATCTTAAGATGGCCATGGAAAAATTTATTACAACAATTCTTTCTTTCACATTTGACTTTGAAAAATGCATAACAATACAATGAAAAGTCATAAATCTGCAGGTAGGTAGGATAGTTTTCCACGTGAAACGTTGGTCAAAAATTCTGAGACAGAGCTACTACTAATTTCGGAAAAGTGTTACTCCTAAACCTTCCTTGTAAGAAACATTACCAGATATATAATAGAGAATTGATCTTTCCTCGTCAATGATTTCTATTTATCTATCCATCTGCGCACATCTATCATAAAATAAGTTTAAAGAATCGGGAATTTAAAAAAAATTCTTCGTACATTGGCAATTTAAACATTTTATCGTTCTATTTTAGTAAAAAGAGTGAAAAAGATTTGATGATGTCACGATAGGAGACTAAATCTTGCTCATATTCGTGGTTTAATGTACAAGTTGTATTTTTCGTAAAACAAGTCGCTAAATGCAAAGTTTAACGCTCCTAATACTTAAATTTCAGCAAAAAGAAGGGTTTTTAGCTATTTTGGGCCCCATTTTGCCTAAAAAAGGTATGATGACGTCACAGTGGGAGACCA
>JAUKPT010004943.1:0-10766 GCA_032273505.1 Nanomia bijuga
AAATGTGACAATCACAAAATCTATACTGGAAAACATAGATAAGAATACTGCATCAACCCACAAACAATATCAATCAAGTCAAATCTACACATATCGTAACCTGCTACTTGTCTATAACTTGTCATGTTATATTTGTTTATTATGCATATGTTAAATTTGTTGCAATTAATGGTTTTTGTTGGGTTCAATGGGTGTGCTGCTTGATTTTGGTACAAACTAGCTTTCTATTAAATCAGACTAGTGGGAGGGGGGGGAGTGGTTGCATGCAGTGTTTATTGTAAGGGGAGCTGATCGTCACCAGACACTCTAAGCTCACCTTACTTAAGCACAGGAGAAATGATTATAGCACAGTAGATTAGAATTAGTTAGTGTATGCAATCAAGAGTGTTTTATTTGTTTATTACGTTGAATTTGTTGCAATTAATGATTTTTGTTAGGTTGAATGGGTGTGTTGCTTGATTGTGGTACAAACTAGCTTTCTGATAAATCAGACTAGCGGGAGGGGGGAGGGGGTGGGGTAATTGGTTGCATGCAGTGTTTATTGTAAGGGGAGCCGACCGTCACCAGACAGCACAGGATAAATAATTATACCATAGTAGACATAGTGTTCTAGGGGGTCACAACCCCCACCTAGAAAAGTAAACCCCCACCTAATGAGGCTAACCCCCACCTGATTTGTACGGAGTCAACCCCCAGCACATAATCTAAAATGAAACTTTTACACTGCAATACAATGAAACATAAAAAATGACCCCCACCTTTCAGGCCACTTTGAAAAAGGTCTCAACCCCCCAGCAGCCTGGGGGGGGGGTGGACACTATGGTAGATATGTCTGTTTGTTAGAATTAGTTAGTGTATGCATTCAAGGGTATTATGTTCATTTATTATTTGTTGTTATCAATGGTTTTTGTTGGGTTCAATGGGTGTACTGCTGGATTGGGGTACAACATGCACCTAAATGCAGAGTTGATTCATCCCGGGAATTACTCAAATATCAATGTTACCGTACCTGACAATGTGTTTTGCTCTGTTTTCGTGATATTAGCAAAATGAAAAATTCATCCCGAGAAATCGTAATCAAATGTTTTTGTCACATCCTTAACTTGCCGCAAAAGCTGAAGAGTACACACTTTTTTTTATATGAGAATATACTTAATAAGAATACCCAAGATGAAATTTCACAAAAAGTTAAGAATATGCTAATAATATCGTCATCTTGGATTTTCGTTTAGAATATATAATTGCGATGACTCTATATTTAAATCATGTTTTCTTTGTGATAAACAGTAAGAATATACTAATAATAAATTAGGATGAATTTGGCCGAAAAGATAAGGATACAGTAAATCTTTTCTATTTAATTTTAAAGGTAAATTGAACGTCACATGGTTTAATGTTTGATTCACTCATTGTCGGTAATTTCTGCATTTAGGCACATGTGTGGTACAAGCTAGCTTTCTGTAGAATCAGATTGGAGAGGAGGGGGGGAAAGTGGTTGCATTTAGTGTTGATAGTAAGCGAAGCTGATCGTCACCAGACACTCAAAGCTTTCCTTACCTGAGCACAGAAGAAAGTAGAAAACGAGATTCAGTTGGTGCATGTGTAACCAAGGGTGTTTTTGTTTTTGCATGCTATGTAATATGTTGTAACTTTGTTTTACAGTTATGGTTACAATTATTGTTGCAGCAGTTCACAAAATGATGATGTTATTTAAGCTTTGTTTCCATTTGTTAAGGTACTTGTTCATGCCGAACTGACTGGACTTCTCTATATGGACACCCAAACTTAACATGGTGCCAGAAATGGGTTATAAATTTCTTTTGCGCTAAGAATCATACCAAAACATCAAGTTTTCACGGAAATGTCAGCTTTGGCATGGATATAAGCATTTAGCTTAAATATGTGTTAAGAAATGCTACTTTATTTTTTCATTTGGAGGTGCTGAAATCTAAATAATTTCCTGGTGCTCTGCTCACAACCCTATGCCCCGCAATGCTCATTTTAGATTTTCAGGGAGAAAATCTTGACCCAAAATCATGTCTGTTTTTGCATTAAGAGCACTATAAACTTAATCTTCTCAGGATCATACCAAAACAGCAGTTTTCACTAAATTGACAGCTTCAACACGTTATGCTTTTTGAGCAAAGCACTCAACATTATCTGCTCAGAATCAGACCATGAGTCATGACATCAAGTTTTCACCAAAATGTAAGCTTAAACATGGATGTAAACATTCTCCTATTGCACTAAGCACTATCAACTTAATCAATTTTTCACCTAAATGACAGCTTCAAAATGGATATAAACATTGTGTTTTTTGGTCAAGCAAAGCATTCAACTGCTTAATCATACCGAAACATGATGTTTTAACCAAAAGTCTGCTTCAACATGGATATCAACATACTGCATTTTGCCCCAAGCACTTCAAACTTAATCATCTTAAGATCATGACACAACAACAGTTTTCAACAGGTTCTGCTTTTTGCGCTAAGCGCTCAGAATCAGTCCGCAAAATCAAGTTTTCACCAACATATAAGCTTTAACATGGATGTAAACATTCTACTTTTTGCGCCAAGCAGTACTAACTCAATCTGCTCAGGATCATAACAGTTTTGGCTGAATTTAATTTCGCGAATTGGCAAATTTCCATGGACTAAAAAGCTCAAAGCTTTAAATCCGTGTTTCACGGAATTTAATTTCGCGAAAAGGAGCCAAAATCACGAAAATAAATTCAGCAAAAATATCTTCCACAAAAATTTCTTCTCAAAATGGTGGGCAGTATATTTTTGAGGAAATACTGCTTATTAAAATTGCTGCAGAGAAAACATTCCAATTTTGAAGACTGACCATGTTAATATTCAGAGTATCAATGCTCTTTGACTACAATTTTTATGGCCAATATTGATGTTTACTCTCTGCTCTCTAATAGACGTTCCCCGCTTATTATACTATTCCACCCCCCCCTCCCGTCTATTAGAGAGCAGAGATTACTCTAGAAAACATAAGTTGATAGTGTTAAATTTAATCTCACCATCTTACAGTTTCATTCACCTTAAATTTTTAGAACGCATATCACATGCATAGGTCTCTTTTTTCTGCTTCTTTATATACATCAATTCATTGTAAACCATTGTTTTTCGTACTATTGAAGAGGTCATCATGCTTGTGTGTTATGCTTTTGGTTATGCTTGTGTGTTATGCTTTTTCTGCAACCTCAACCCTAACTCTAACTCCAACCCTAACCCTTATCTTATGCCTGCGAATGCACAATTTTAATTCAGTGTATAAGTTTCCTCAAAATAATATTTTACTTGGTGTTCAAAAGAAATTATGCTTAATGTTACAAAGGTTGTTTTTGGCTATATTTTATACATAGTTTTAGCACGAATACTTTCATTCATATTTTTGCATGGGGTATTCCCATGGTGGTTTTGCAGTATTTGTTTGGACTTTTGAAAATGTGAACTACAAACACTATTGACACAGCTGTGAATTTATTATCAAAGGACAGGGTAGATAGATAATTAGGGTAGAATACATAATAGTGCAGGATGTAGTTTGTTCGAAATGACTAGTATCCCACAGGCGAGAAGACGATATTTCTAATTTTCGAAGGTTAAGGGTGTGATGGGTTGTCATAAATTAAATTTTATAAGAAGATGGATGGGGGGACATAATTACAGAAGACATTACTATTGTTTTATGATGTATGTTGTGTATTAACATTTGTTTGTTGATATAGGCTTCTGGCACATTTGATTTAAAAAATTTAAAGATTCTTTCTTAGCTTCCCTAATCTTGACTCTATATACATATACACTCATATCTCCGACATCGAGCAGTTACCATATAACTCCTCTATATGGCCTGTTCATTCCGAATTTGTTTCCAAATTTCTTCTTTCTTTATCTCATTCTCCTCGAGGGCATTTAACCTACGCCTTTATAAAGGCTTTATACACAAAATTGACTGGTTGTTTCCAGTATGGTTGTTGTTTGTCATCATATCATCATAAGATCGGTAAACGGTTTAATAGCATGAGACAGTTGAAGATTAGTACCCTGCTTATTACTTGTTATATCAATTGAAATTCTAATTGGACAATTGGCCTCATGCCATACAAGGCAATATGGATTTATTCACACTTTTCAATGTCATTTCGAAAACGTATCGATCAACTAGTGGTTCATGTATTATGCAAATTTTGAAGATTCTCCAAATCCAGGTTCAAATTCAGTGCACGTTTTGAACCCGAAACACAATGCATTTTGAGAGTCGTGATGTTCTTTATAATCATAAAATAAGGGGATATCCGGAGTCAATCGGAAAATGGGGCATAGACCATAGACATTGGGACAAACAAATTGCAATCAATATTAAAAAATAGCAAAAAATATTAAAAAATAGCAGAAATATTAAAAAATAGCAAAAAATAGCAAAAAATAGTAAAATATTAAAAAATAGTAAAAAATATTAAAAAATAGCAAAAAATATAAAAGAATAGCAAAAATATAAAAGCACTGCAAAAAAAGTGTTAACGTTATTGTTGACTCGAAACTTAAGCAATCAAAGATGGGGTATGCCCCCTAGTTTTAACTGCTGACTCGTCCTGACTCGTCCTGAAATATATATATATCTAAGCTTTTAGTCTAAGTTTAAATTCATAAACTACTTTCACTTGTATCGAAACTGAAAACCTTCTCAAAATTCGAATTCTTCGAGTTCTTCTTTTAAAAAGATACCATAAATTCCTGCAAACTCTATGTTCTACAAAAAATCAGGCAACATGGAAAGTTTTTCATTCAATAAAATATGATATGAGATGCACAACAGGACGGAACATGCGATGTCTTCTCCAAAATTGTTAAAGCCAACGGATAGGAACTATAAATGCTAAAGATTTTCAGCAAATACAGTTATTCCCAATAGAAGATTAACAACAAAAAAAAATCGCACAAGTTGAAGAATTGTAGCTTGGCGTGATTCAAGACCACTACCCGAATATTGGGATGTTCGTGACATTCAAGGATTACTTGATTTTATTTGTATTAACTAGTTGTTTTTTTAAGTAAATCATTTTTGGTTTGAAATAAATTGATTATAATATAATATAATAGCCCATAAGTTTTTTTTTAAATGATTAATTTGAAAGAGCTTGAACAACTCATTGGTTCTTTTTTTATTTGTGTTAACGAATATAATAATTTCTATGCTTCTTTCTCGTTTTAATTAATTGTTGGTGTAAATTAGTTTATTTTTTGAAAAAAGCCATTGTATAAAACCAACGTTAAATAATTTGATGATAAAATGAAATACATCATTTCTACGACATTCTTTGAGTCATGTTCTTTATTTATTCAAAGTGATGAAATTTAAGTACAAGTCCTTATTGGAGGAGTTTCTTGATTTAAATGCATTGACCTTTACCGAGTTAAATTCGCCATATTACTTTTGGGGCAAATATGATAGATGAACGCATTTTTAAAACTTCTTTTTCTTTTTTATGATAGAATTCTTACAAAGAAAATACCTGTTTTTTAACCTAAAAAGGGCTATTTATCTATTTCTTCTAAGCGGAAATGATAAATTTATTAATTTTATTATTCAGTTATTTATTCAAATCTTATTTTAAGTTAACAACAAAGTATTTGGTGATTACAGGAGTCGTAAATACGTATGAAAAAGGATTTAATACCGCTTCTACTATATATTTCATATAACATCACCATGATTGTGCCCCCACGAGAAAATGGCGAATTTAACTCGGAAAAGGTCTATTGAATAAGTAACAGAAAGTGCATGGGAGTGTTTAAAAAGTGATAACATGAAAGTTAAATGTTGATCTGTTCTAAAAAACTTTGAACAAGCTTTTACAAGATGTGACAACTTATCTGTGACCAAACGATAAATATTCAGCACACAAATAAGGAAAATTTCATAATATATACACTTATATTCGACAAAATTGAGTTTGTTTATTCCCACAAATCCTTTATTTTTTATTCTGCTTAAGGATCATCTCATAAGTTTATCTAATTTTGCTATTTGATTTAGATTATCACGATTCTAATTGGTTCACTTTTAAATGCTATTGTCATTTTTGATTTTAACAACAACATCGAATTGTGAACTAATTAGAACTTATACTTAAATAAGCCAAATTATGAGGAAATCCCTACATACATATGACTATCTCCTTTTTGCGACTCACATCGAAACACTTAGTACTAGTTGTTGTAGAATCAAATGCCTTCTCTTTCCATGAGATATCCTGATGTATCGCTTGATGTATCGCCACGCAGATGTTATACACGCATACGAGGCAAATTTTATCATGCGAAGACTTACATCGCCATTTCGTCAGTGGGAAACCAAACTTTCTTTACGTCTATTTATCATCTGTTGATGAAATTAAGATACACGACCGTCTAGTTTGATTAAAATGAACAGACCCATTAGGCATATAAAAACGCCACGAAATCTGATATGAAAGATACCTAGAACCTCTTCGGATTGAAATTATACGAATAGATAGATAGTTAAATAATTCGGACATAAGGCAATTTTATGACTGTTTGTCAAGATTGACTTTGTTTGTACTATTCATTCCCACCAATTTTTTTATTTTGTTTTTTTTTGACAGTGAATGGAATTCACTCTCTCCTCCGTGTGTCTCTCATCTAATACCTCCTCTTCCCAGGGGACGCCATGCTGTGTCGTTCGAACTCAAAACAAAAAGATTCTCAGTTGAAATACTACATAAAAAACACTTTGTTTCAGTTAAATATTTCAAGTGAAAAATAATTCCTCCTTCGCCTAGAGAGACATTGCAGCTGTTTCTTCAATTTCGTTCTTTCTTTTTTCTATTTTTTCCCATATTACTTAAAATAATCCATAAACGCATTTTTCATCATCATGCGTTTGTATATAAAGGAATTTCAAGTTCGGACGTATCTTAGTTCTTAGTTTGAATTACGTAGTGTTAATCGGCAAGATGTTTTATCAAGTTCACTCTTAGGAACAAGTCTTTTTGATATCATAATTATTGTAGTTTTCAATTTTATTTAGATTATTGGCTAAATTGAACTAGTTGATTAAGGGCGTAGCAGATTATTATGATGATTTTATAGCAGTGTCCAATTTTAGTGTTTTGATGAACAGTGAGAGACAATTAAATTCTGGCATCTATGAAATTTGAAAGGTATGATTTGTCGACATATTACTTTCGGTACTTATTACCTAAAAACTAAATGAATGAATAAACAAATAAAAAGAATTACTTGGCATGACGTCATTCTATTGAGAGCTTATTTTTTTTTCGATTGAAGTATAATTGGTGATGTAAGTCGTCGTAGTAACGTTATTGTACCTTGAATCATTCTCAGTTATATGACTATAAAAAGATTATTTTGCTAGCGATTTAATAGTTCAATGTGTTTTCGATGTGTGTTTTTTCTAGTTTCTTCCCAAATTTGTTCCTATTTCTGACCAAATCCTCTACTGTACTTTTAAATTTGTTCTTGAAATCTAAGTTAATAATGATGTTCAGTGCATGTTTTTTTATAAGCAACTTGGCTGCTTACTCTGTGGCTGAGAATCTACGAAATCCAAAGAACTGAGGATGAAATCTGTCTTCGTGTGCTGAAATAATTTATTCTGTACACGATGATTTTACCCTATTTGGGGCATTTCAAACTCGAAAAAATAACGGAGAGAAAATCGCATAATCCGAATATGAGGTTAATAAATTATCCTCAAACCTCCCCCTATCTCCGCCCCTGCCAGGCCGTTCATAATATATAGTTTAACCACGTTAACATTGGTTGTGGTTAGATAAAATCAAATATTTAAATTTGTTGTCTTCAAAAACCCAAAAACGCTAAAAAAAGACCAGCCTGAATACCTCAAGTGGATTAATTTTCGCGTGGATTTAATTTCGCGAATTGGACTTCATTCGCGAAAATAAATCCACGCGAAATTAAGTATATTTTTCAACATGTCTCACTTAAAAACAAATGTACATCTTTGATAATTCTTCATTCGTGAAAATTAATCCACGGTAGTTATCATGTAGGTTTTAGTTTATGAAAGTTCTGAGCAACTGATTCACATATTTCAGACTGAAGTTGGCGAACCTTTCTTGGTTGCATCCAAAGATGAAGATACATGTAACAAAAACGTGTACATCTAATATCCATATGCAATGCTCCTTCGATGTCAGATGTGAGAAAAGTTTTTCTATCAAGCTTTACGATGTAACTTGTCCTTTGTTCTGATATGAGGAGGGATATGATATTGTAATGAAACAAGCTGTAGATAATATGGTGTTGGTATACAATTTCCAATAAACACTTGATCAAGGGATGGGATAGTTACATAGCATTTGGATTGAAATCATATAAATCTTGGAAAAGTCAGAAATCTGTATAATGTCTGATAATGTCTGTAAATTCTAATGATTTTTTACCCTATCTTTGCTAAAGATGGCAAGATTGAATTTAAATTGTTCGGACAGAAGTTCAAACAGCTTTTCGATAAGTTACTTATCAGAAGTTTATTGGTTTTTATACACCCCACAGCATTTTCTCTCTAGGAAAGATGCACATACGTTTCCTAATAAGACAGATTTTTCCAAACATTCTTCCTGTCCTTGCATAAGTATTCGTGCTGAAACAGATGTTATTTGCACATCATAAACCCAATATTTGTTGACAACTCATAAACCAACGCTCGACAAAACTAATTACACTTTACAGCAAAAACACAAACAAGGAATTTCAAACCCCATTATTATTATTTCTGTTACTTTATTCTTAGTTCTTATTATTTATTATAATCAAATTCCCACACCTTGGATATGTACAAATTGGATGCCATCTAAAGGTTACTAGGTAACAAGTAGATTCAATAACGATAATAACAATTATGATAATGGTGGATGTAAAGATCTTTTTCGCTTGATGTTGTCAATATACGTGGAGATTAGAAACTTAATCATTTGTTTACATTTTTTGTCAAAAACGACAATTTATAAGTAATGGAAACAATGCGTGCCGATGAATACAAAAGGATAAAGCCTCGTCTGTTTTGACGCAGAGTTGATGTTTTTTGACAGAAACTGTGCATATTATTTGGGTGATGGTGATGGCGATTTATGACATGTTATGAAATGGGTGATTTGTAGTTATGTCAGAAGAAGATTAAGTTTTGATGGGTTAGTTAAAGTTTTCTGGCATGTTACATAATGACTCCAGGTAGTCAAGGGGATGTGTCTAGAAAGCTAGAATATATCATAATTTGCAGGCTTTTTGTCTTCACTTCGAAATCTTATCATCAGTTTAAGTTTTAGCAAAACTTGGAATATGGTATTATGGAGTGAAGTAATCAGAAACTTCATGATATAATTTTCGATACAACCCCTAATTAATTTGTCTTTGTATCTATGTTTTAAGGTCTTGCCTAAATTTTTGCGCTAGAACTAGAAGACTCCATTTTAAAGATGAATTCAACCATCTTTTTTGGTTCACGTATCTAGTATGTTTGTTGTTATCAAGTTCTTTCATGGTATATTTTCTTCACGTTTAATTGTGTGGATGTGTCATTTTTGTGCTGCGTTGTGGATTTTCTTTGTATCACAGTACATGTTGTTTTTCTTTGTCATGTTCAATGGTTTTTTCTAATGTTAGAGTATGTAACAGCATTAATTTTATCTGTGACATTTTCCTTATGACATTATTTTTCGAATTTCTTTGGCAATCAACTTGTTTTGATTTGTAGTCGGTGTTTTTGGTAAACAAAAATAATATTTATGCCAATCCGTGGTCAGCATCGAAAATACAACAAGTTTGATAATTTCGTACCGTCATCGATATTTCTTTGATACTAAAACCATATACTATTAGTTGTCGGTAGGGATTTGACCGATCCCATATCGTTCCTTAAGATTCGTTTCTACGTATTAAAGATGTTTTGCGGGCTAGATTTATCAAACATAATTTCCGTCACTCTTGACGGAACTGTCAAAAAATGTCACTGTTCCATAAAAGAGTTTTTGTTTACGATTTATACTTAAGGCCAGCTAACTAGCCAGCCAAATAAGCTAGTTGCGGTTCTACTTAAAGTTTGTATCAAAATAATTGACACAGTTCCTTTAGAATTGCTTGTAACTTTGACAATTTCCGTCCGTTAAAGCTATTTTTCACAGAAATTTTTGAAAATGAAGAAGAATTATGCGGAGAAAATGAAGAAGAAGAAAAACAACTTCTTTATTTCAAATGAAAATCACAATATTTTAGTTTCGTCTTTTTCGGTTATCTTAGCTGATCTCAAAAATGTATTCATTACAGTTACGATAGTTTTGCGACCCCCAGTCTAGTCGAGCCAAAATGCATCAGAAATCAACATACTGTAGAACCAGTGGTGTCGCTATAGAGGGGGTGTCGGGGGGTGTAACCCCCCCCCCCCCACACACACACACACACACACACACACACACACACACTTTTTATCGAGTCGTCGGATTTTTAACAAGCTGTAGGATTTTTGGCTAATACTGTCGGATTTTTGGCTTATTTTGTCGTAATTTTGTCGTAATTTTGACTTATTTTATCGGATTTTTAGCTTAAATTGTCGGATTTTTGGCTACCTTTGTCGGATATTTTTCGAAAGCAGTCTGCTCTTGTGTCAGTCTTCACAGAAGTATCTATTTTAACGATAAAAAAATGGTTATTACACTGTCGGATTTCGAGTCGTTTTTTGGGGGGGGG
>JAUKPT010004944.1:0-10765 GCA_032273505.1 Nanomia bijuga
TTACATTACATTACATTACATTACATTACATTACATTACATTACATTACATTACATTACATTACATTACATTGCATTGCATTGCATTGCATTACATTACATTACATTACATTACATTAGATTACAATACATTACATTACAATACATTACATTACTTTATTTTACATTACATTACAATACATTACATTATAATACATTTCATTACATTTATTTCATTCCATTTCATTCCATTCCATTCCATTATATTCCATTCCATTACATTCCATAACCTTACATTGCATTACATTATATTACATCAAATTACAATGCACAACATTACATTACATTACATTATATTACATTACATTACATTACATTACATTATATCACATTACATTACATTACATTTCATTGCATTACCTAACATTACATTACATTACATTACATTACATTACATTACATTTATTACATTACATTACATTACATTACATTATTATTCATTACATTACATTACATGACATTAAATTACATTACGTAACATTACATTACATTACATTACATTTATTACATTACATTACATTACATTACAATACAATACATTACATTACAATACATTACATTACAATACATTACATTACTTTATTTTACATAACATTACAATACATTACATTATAATACATTAAATACATTAAATTATACTTAAGATAATTTTGTTTGCATCACTACAAAAGAAAATCTCGCGATCATTTGGGTAAGATCTCTGAGCTGCTTGGAGTATCGAGCGACCAAACAAGATTAAATGCCATCGAAATACTCATCGAGATACATTCATGAAACCATAATGCAGTAGATGCTACTAAAACAAGTTTAGGCTCATAACAAGCTTAAAAATTTATTTTTTGCTTACTAGATTAAACCCTAGTCCTAGACGGTATTAATGCGCTTAATCAAATTTCTAAATAGCTTAGGATTTACATGCAGGGTTCGTCTTCACGTGTGTATCCCAGTGCACCCAGGTGCGCCCGTTGTCTCGCGTAAAGCGATTAATGTCTCTTCACTTAGATCCCCGTGGAATACCATCATCAGGTACATCAATGCATCTCGCGATATGATCCCCCTTGTTGTGAATACATGACATGTTGTGATCGGATCTGTCAAAACGTATAAAAACAAGTGAATATGCGCATGCAACTTGGTCACGAAAACGTGTAGTGGTTTGCTGGTATGTAGGTACGTATGCAGAAGTAAGGTTTTAAAGTATATTCAGTCGAGGGGTAAATCACCAACGTGTAGTGGTATGTCATCTTTGAACACACTTCCGTGCATGTAAGTTAAGCACCGTCGTCGAGAGATACTTACTGAATGGGGGACGCGGATGGTAGAGGCCAGTGTCATTAAAAATGATGCAATAAAATTCACTCCACTCGAGTTCTTAGCGAGGGTCCATTAACGATCGTTAGGCAATGCCGACGGGTCGACCCATGCCATGTGAGGGAAATTTGGTAGTCAATTGGTACCTGACTAAACACTAGATGGGACTTAAGCCATGCCTCGATAAGCACGTAAAGAGTTTGTGCATGGCTGTTTCATCATAAGTGCAAACCATTAACCATTAACCATTGACCATCACTATCTCGTACATCTGACACTCGCCTCTATCATCCGCATCCCCCATCCAGTATGTATATCACGAAGACGATGCTTAACTTACATGAATGGAAGTGTGATGAAAGTGGTAACTACGCGTTGGTAAAACATGCATTATCGCAAAGGGTTTTTTCAGATACCCCTAAATGGTTAATGGTAAATGGCATTATTCAACTTGGTCACGAACGCTGATGCATTTACGTTTGAGTGTGGAGATATTCAGATTATGAGAAGTATGGGAAAAGATTTAGAGTAGAAAAGATGAGAATAAAAATAAGAATGAAATAAAAATATTTTCTTAAGATACAACGAGGTATTAAATGGTGTTGTCCATACTGGAGGCTATTTATCTATTGATATGGAGACGGGCACAAACTTGCTAAAAATACTTAACTCATAAAAAACTTCATGAAAGGGTAGTAGGAAAAATATTTTTGGAAACAAACAAATTTTACAGCTCCATAGCAAATTGGGTTAAAATACTATTCGTATGAGAATTTAAATATCTGTGTGGAATCATGAAAAACAAAATGTAGAGGAAAATGTGTTCTATACATCTTACTTTGGTTTTGATTTAAGAATGAAGACTTAAGCAAATTGGTTGCCTTTAAGAAACATTTGATGAGCCATCATACTTCCGATAGGCGCGAAACTTTTTTTCTTTAGAGATTACTTAAGATAGCCCGGATTACCAGAAATTACCAACCAAGGATCACCAGGGATTAACAGGGGATACCAGGTATTACCAGGTATTACCAGGGATTAACAGGGAATGCCAAGTATTACCAGGGGATAACTGATCAATTGCATCATGACCAAGCACCCTACCGCCAATCAACTCTTCCATGGTTGCACTTATTAAAAAATAATTCGCACTAATTTCCATCTAATCTACTCCACGTATGTGCAAGATGAGATCAAAAGATCATCTTAAAAAAAAAAGTTTGTCTAATTAGGACGATTAATTGGTTGAATATTACATCATCAAGAATTTGATTGGTTCATTTAAAAATGATATCATCAATTTTGACTTTTATAAAACATCAAATAGTGACATTTATAAATGAACCAATCAGATTCTTTATGATGTGATATTCAACCAATCAATAGGCAAAATTAGCCTTAACTTTTGAGATGAGATCAAAAGAGTGACAGTTTTTCTTTCTCCATATTTGTGTTCTCATTCGCCACTGCGCAGTAAGAAATATATTTAAGTGGCAAGTCGTTAAATATAATAGTTAAATGTCACTCTTGTACAGAAATCATGATTAACTTAATCTTATTTATTTGCACAAGAGTTGTGATTGGTTGAATATACTTACTTCTTGATGACTATGCTTGATACGTGAAATTTTACTGATTCTTTTCGATGATATGGTAAAACGAACCAGTGGAGCGAGGAATGTTTTCGTCAATAGTGGAGGGAAGGGGGTACCAAAATGTTAGGTCTAATTCTATCTTAACTTTATTGATGTGCTATCTTTTGAAAGGACATTAAAATCATTCTTGTATGTATCATATGTCTAAAAAATACTACTTTAAAGGGTTGCAATTTTAAAAGACGAAAATTGTTTTAGATTACGAATTGAGTTCATTTCAAGCTGGATGTTATTTGAATATTCGATACGTAGTGTTATAAGCATTTGATATTTTGGATATCCGTTGAACAGTCTCAGAATTTGCTAAAATGCTTCATGAAAACTTTATGAAAATATCGAGATAGGCCCTCTATCCATAACTCATTTTATATTGGCCCCCTTTTACATAAATATTTCCAGCAGATTCAACGGTGATTTACTGCCGCACAGCGAAAATACTTTATTCGGTCGAATTAAGTTTATTTGAAGCACACGACACCAATAGATCAGTTTCAAACTTACTACACTTGATGCTCATTGATTGATTTTCTTCGAATACCTCATCACATGGAATATAAGGTAATTAGATTGCAATTAGAGAGGAGGTCTTATAAAAGTCATGAACATCAACTCCACTTTAATAATGTTTTATTACCTCTGAACCTTTCACAATGCGCTCTCTATGTGGGTACGTGTGGATGTATTGACGAAAATGTATGTGTGGATAGATGAATGCTAGAATAAAAAATAAGAAAGAACCTCGTGGTAAAAGATGAAAAAAGGAGAATTCATTTACATTTATTGATATAATTTCAATTGATTTGAATTTAGAACATAAACTGAGTGTTTTATTGCGTCTGAACCATCTCTCTGTCTCTGTGTGTACGTAAAATATGTGGATGAGAATGAGAAAAAATAGTCCCTCGTGGAATATAAATGGAGGAAGGAGAAATATGTATATTTTTATTCATCGATTGATTCTGTTATGGCCAGCAACTCAAAGTGAGAATATACTAAAGTATTTTTATTTTTATTAATCTACATCTATTCCCTTGTGTTAAAATAATTATTATTTTGCATTTTATGTGTTTTTAGCACACATTGATCGATTTATGGATATACGCCTCGTCGTAGTAAAATGGATTTAAAGAGGTTAAGATTAAGGAATTTGGTTTATTTATTATAATATCATAATTGTAATTGAATCCAATATTACTGGGCTTGTTTGATTTAGTGTTGTGCCCTTCTTGGTAGGTACCAGAAAAAGGTACTTCTTGGTAGATTTTATTGGATATTATCAGGAAATAAAGCATTTTTTCAAAAGAAACTCGATAGATGTTTTGCATTAGGGTTGTCGCCAAATTTCGGCTATTGGTTAAATTCAATATGTCACAATTTGATGTTTTGTCAAAATCAAAAATGATCAAAACGATTCTTCATGAACCAATCAGAATCTTTATGATGTAATCTTCAACCAATCAATAAGATGAATTAGCCTAAATTTGGCGACGATCCCTTAGGCGGCTTATATTGTTGAACAGGTTTGTTGATTTTTATCCCCCTGAGTCAGTGACCTTGCCACTTGGTTTTCGTACGCCGGATATGCGCTGGCGTATTTAGAGGTGTACTCCGGTATCAAAAATATGAGCAAAAGGAACAACGTAGTTTTCTTTGTTTAAATCACTGTTTAGTCCGTTATCTCTTTGTCAATCCTTATTTATATTTGGGTTCGTTACGCCGGTACGCCGCGAAACATGCTTGTTTACGCCGGATATATCCGCCGAAACAACATTGAATTCCAGACCCAACCTGGTGAAAACCCCTGCAAAAAGAATCCCATGTTTTTCGACCCAAGAAAAATATTCCCTGGACCTATGCAAAAGCCAATTTTGCCATTTTTTTTCATAGTTGACTCATGTCTCCCAAGACCCCGGGCCACTGATTCAGGGTCAGGGGTATTTCTATTTTTATATTCCTTTTTTATCATTATTTAATGTACTTTTGTAAAGATTTCAAAGTGTACTTTTCAAAGTGTATCAACAACCAATAAGAATCTTGATGATGTAACTTTAAACAAATCAAATGGCGAATGTAGTATACATAGAGGATTACCGGATATCATTATGTAATGTGTCGAGTACAAAAGTTCAAAACAACATTTCACTCGAAGCCTCGGGGTGGTAACTAGTTCGATAGGCTGACAGGGGTGTGAAGCGGAGGTATTTTTCCGAGCACCCTTTTTTACAGCACTTAGAGAAAATATTACAAAATCAAACTTTTTTATGTATCTCTGACGTTCATGGATCCATACTTACGGGGAATTTTAAAATTTTAGACCCATTTATACGGAAATTTATAGTCAGAAACGACCCTTTTCCGCGGCACATTCTGCCAGTGCTCATATGGAAGTTACCCCCCCCCCAGTGGCGGATATGGAGTGTCTTCAGTGTCTTCATGAAGACACTCATTTTTGATAAGAGCAATTTTGGGGGTAGGTTTTTATTATTTAAGACCAAGTAGCTAGGCCCTATAAATTGTTTAATTGGGTTCAAAATAAGGGCAAACACTCTACAAAATCGGTCTGAAGTATTTATATCTTTGTGTTTCCAAAGATCAAACTTTCAAATTTCCCTTATGGTAAATATTAATTTTGAAGACACTCAGAAATTGGGTCAGATCCGTCACTGCCCCCTCCCCCCTCGAGTTCGAAGCTCGAAGGTTGAAGCTCGAAGAATATTTTTGTTTTTATGTAGTTTAATGACGTTATCACGTGTTTTGATCACCTGGTTTGAGGTATCTCGTATGTTACGAGAGCAAACCACAACTTGACCACATAACAAGATTTACTATCCGCCTAATCTAGGGATGCACCATCAAGATAAGTTGCGCGCTGTGATTGGTTGATTTTATATACGTACAAATAGGCCATTACCATCGACTAAAGAAAAAAATGGAATTATAGGTACTTTTTCGCCTATTGAAAAAAGTAATTGACACTACAAAAAACTAGCTGTTATCAATACTGGTGAATCGTAGTAATTTTTGAATTTAGACATAATATTTGAGTTTTATGATAAATTTCTGTAAATTTCATTAACCAATCTGGAGGGGTTAATGGGCTGTAACGATTTTGATTTTTGTTTCATTTTAAATCTTCTTCCGCAACTACCCCACCCCTCCCCCCCCCCCAACAAAGATAACGGGAACATGTATAATATAGGAAGCGTTAGGTCAATATTTTTTATCTATGCTTATATAACCAGCACACATACCAAGTAGAGGCAATTTACTAAGCAATACAACGTGGGCTGGGATCACAGGACAACACACACAACATTTAACACTGAACAGAATCCTACGTGGGACTTTTAAGCTGAAGAAGCCGGACACGCTCCAGCTACATAGTCTAGTGGCTAATCCTACTTAATTTTAATCATGTATAAATCATACGCCTCGACGAGGACTCGAACCGTGGTCATAGCGGCGATAACGTAACGTATTAACCACTAGACTATGCGCCCACAAACCACTAGACTATGCGCCCACAACTAGACTATGCGCCCACAAAAGATGAGATGTTTTTGATGTAAACCTAAGATGGCATAATTTGGGGCTAATTCCCAATGATTATGGTAAAAATTGTTATCTCTCAGTCCAGGAAAAGTGAGATATCAAGACTATGAATTTGCCTAAATTAGAGACTACATTCTGTTCATTCCAATGTTCTACTTTTCTCCTCAATTCGGTGTCTTTAAATCATAACGCATTTTTAACAACATTTCATTTTTTTATATGATAAGACTTTTTTAGTTGTTTTTTCTCAAAAAATTGAGAAATAGGTTTTTTCATTGACTAACATGGTGTGATAATAGCAAAATGTGAATAACATGAGGTTATATTTCAAAATGTTTGACTGTTAAATGTTGTAGCTTACGAATGATTTCATTTTTTGTTTTTTTATTCCAAAATGATTTCTGCCACTATGGAACTAACTGAGGCATTTATCTACATCTTTAGGGATTGTCGCCAAATTCAATCTTTTGATTGGTTTTAAATTACATCATAAAGATTCTGATTGGTTCATGTAGAAATTCAACTTGCTGGTTTGTTTACTTCCTTTTCTGTGATTTTAACAACCTGCATAGTTTCTCCCTTTTTAAATTTAGGAGGAGGGGGGGGAGGGGGTATTGGAATTTTCAAATTGACCTGTATTGAGATTTTTACCTACAATCAAATAAATATTTTTTAATTTTTTCAATTTTTCATTTTATTTTTATTTTTGATGAAAAGTTTGATTATCTATTAATTTAATGTAATTCATCTAGATTACATCAGCTGTACCACACAATCATGTCATAGACTAGTCACTTCAAAGAAATTATCGCCAAGTTTATGTTATTCTAACATTTTGATTGGTTGGAAATTACACCACCAGGATGCTGATTAGCCAATTAGAAATGCTACAAATTGATGTTTTGTTAAAATCGAAAGTAAAGAAAATATTTCATGTAGAGCCAATCAGAATCTTAAAGACGTAATCTCGAACCAATCAGTGGAAAGGATTATCGACACTCAGGCCAATTTGAACATGCAAAATTTGCAAGATTTATTTGTTTTCTAAGGAGAAAAAGTTGGCATTGGGTATAAATTTTTTGTGTCTATTATGTAGGGGTGGGTTACCATGTAGGGGTGGCATCATTTTGTATGGGTGGGTATTGTATGCAGTGTTGAGAACTTGGTCTCTATTTAGTAACTTGGTCTTTTTAAAAAATGGTCTCTATTTGGTCTCTATTTTTGAAAATTTGTTGGCAAAAATATATTTTGTGATAATTTTCTTATTCATGGGAAAAATCATTTTTAAGAAAAGGAAAGAGAATTTCTAATTCACACTAGTGATTCTCATCAGATTTAATTCATTTTCTAGTTTCTATCATCCGCGTCCCCCCCCCATACCGTAAGCATCTCACGAAGACTTGCATGAAGGGAAGTTGTTTTTTATATACGTAAGCGTAGTGGCAGATCTTGAGTGTCTTCAGTGTCTTCGTGAAAACACTCATTTTCGATGAGAGCAATTTATTTTGGCAGTATTTTCATCATTTAAGACTAAGTTGGCCCTATAAATTGTTAAACTGAGTTCAAGATGATGGAAAACACTCTAGAAAAATGGGTTATAAGAGTATGTGTTCCAATCCGTTTCCATGATTTCAATTTTAAATTTCCCTATAGCTAAGTAGGAAAGTAAACATCGCTTTTGAAGACACTCAGAAAATGGATCGGATCCGCCACTGTCTTCACGAAGACACTGAAGACACTCGAGATCCGACACTGATGATTCTTGAGTAGCTATTGATCCTGATTGATCCTGATTGATCCTGATCACGAGGAGTCTTTATCTTGATGAGCGTGCGAACACTTGATTTAATCCCCTCCGTTGCGTTGACAACAAACATGTAAGAAACGTGTAAGGGATCACCTCAAACGTTTGTCTAATTTAGACTATTGATTGGTTGAATATTACATCATCAAGAATCTAATAGGTTAATTTAAAAATAATATCATCATTTTTCATTTAAAGAAACATAAAATTGTGACATTTTCTAACGTACCAATGAGATTCTTAATGATATGATATTCAACCAATCAATAGTCTAAATTAGACAAACGTTTGAGGTGATCCTTCACAAATATGGCGCTTGTAACTAAGACGATAAGACGAGCTGATTATTGCACACACAGATCATTCGAATATCGAATATTGATAAACCAGATTAATCAAACGAAGATGAATATTTACCGGGATTTGTGATTAGTTCTTTGAATTAGTTGAATTGCGATTATGATGAAAATAAAGATTAGAGATTCTATAAAGAAGTAAACATGATTTAAACATGTAAAATAGTTTCTATACTGTCATCAACAATAGCCCTTATACATATGTAATATCGATAATTTATTTTAAAATAAAATGACTGTCAAGCATTGAATTTCATCGAATTTCAAAGGAAGAATGACGTTTTGAGATGGTCTGTTATTTCAAAGTGCTAGTTTGATTCAAAGTAAAGAAGTTGTAGCGGATGTGAAGTGTCTTCGGTGACACTCATCTCATATTTTGTTATCTAAGACTAATTTGACCCTAAACATTGTTGAGAAAACTGGGCGAATCTGGTATACAGGCCCTAATGTATGCGTAACCATACGGGGGGGGGGGCATAGGCGTACGGGGTAAAAAAATATTTTTTGGGCTTCGAAAATATTGCCCGAAAAATACATCTCTTAAAATCATTGGAATTCGGGGCGAAGGCTCGAAAATATTTTAATTTAGCTTTTCATGATGGCTAAATTCCTTTAATGTATTGAAGTAAAATGTAATCACGAACTAATTTTTTCATTTCTATATACTCTTCCCGAAAAAATATCATATGTTGCCCGAAAAAAAAAATTGTGAGAGAACTGGAGGGGGGCTGCAGCCCCCCCAGCCCCCCGTCCCGTACGCCTTTGGGGGTGGGGCTGCGGTCCTGTGAAAGTGCTAGTTTGCATCAAAGTAAAAAAGTTGTTTTTGTCTTCGGTGTCTTCACAAAGACTATCATATTTTGTTAACTAAGACTAATTTGGCCCTGTAAATTGTTGAGAAAACTGGGCGAATATGGTATATTCAGGCCCTAATGTATGCGTATCCGTACGGAGGGGGGGCGTACGTTTCCAGTGCTATAATCTTAAAATTTCCCACAGCTTTGGGTAAATATCAATTTTGAAAACACCTAGAAATTGCGCTAGCCGCTGGTTAATGAAAAAGAAATTTGGAAAAAAGATTTTGTTTTCTTTCAAAATCAAATTCATACTGTTGATAAGCTGTAGGTAAACATCTGAGAAATCTGAGAAAATCTCAAACTCAAAATAAAACTCAAACTCAAAATCTCAAAATCTCAAACTCAACGAAGCAACATTAGGCATGATATCAAACCTTATCACACGTCATATTAATGGCAATCGACTACTCAAAACTATAGGCCATAACCATAGCAACGTAACACATTCAATACAAACTCGATATGTATAAAGAGAATGCGAGTTTCGCATCAATCGATTAAACATTTCAAATATCGTTATTTTGGTACTAAGGGTAAAAGATCAATCTCTATGGCGTCAGCCCGAATCGTAATAGCTCAAGAGATTTTGAGGGAAGGAGCACCTGCTTAAAAACTTCTAATTTGAAATTTGAGATAGATGGTGTTGCTTGAGGCCAGGCTTCATGAAGATACTCGTTTTTGAGAAGAGCATTTTATATTTTGGCAGGTTTTCATAAGTTGATACTAAGTTGGCATTGTAAAATGTTAAACTGGTTTCAAGATAAGGACAAACACCCTGGAAAATAGGTCCTGAAGTTTGTGTTTCCAGTGCTTCGATTTTCTAAGTCTCCCGCCTCTGGGCCATGGTTGTTCCCGTACGAAAAATTGTGCCAAGTATCGTACGCTGCCATGCTGCCAGAAATCGCTCAGCCCCTATGGTGTTGCTTCGAAGTATCGTACGCTGCCACGCTGCCATAAATCGCTGAGCCCCTATGGCGTTGCTTCGAAGTATCGTACGCTGCCATGCTGCCAGAAATCGCTGAGCCCCTGTGGCGTTGCTTCGAAGTATCGTACGCTGCCACGCTGCAATAAATCGCTGAGCCCCTGTGGCGTTGCTTCGAAGTATCGTACGCTGCCACGCTGCCATAAATCGCTGAGCCCCTATGGTGTTGCTTCGAAGTATCGTACGCTGCCATGCTGCCATAAATCGCTGAGC
>JAUKPT010004945.1:0-10764 GCA_032273505.1 Nanomia bijuga
TAAGTTTGTGAGTCCGTTGTAAGTCTGAAGTACATAGCAAGACTTTAACTGATGCAGAGTGACTCAATCTTGCTCTGGAGCAACTCCAACCTTGCTCCGGAGTGACTCCAACTTTTCCGGAGTGACTCTACACCACAGAACACCGAAAAAGTCACTCCGGAGCAAAGTTGGAGTTGCTCCAGGGCAAGATTGAGTCACTCAGCAGTTGGAGTCTTGCAATGGACTTACAGACTTACAACGGACTCACAGACTTACATACTTACATAATTACAATGGACTTACAATTGACTTACAATGGACTTACAGACTTACATCGGTGTTGGTATTAGACCAATGTTGTTGCAGGTGTTGGTGTTACACAGTTCTTGTTTCTCTACGAATGTTAGTCTATTTGAACTTTGTACCGCAAAACCTGTTTAACTGGTTACTCTAATGGGGGTTCAACTTACTTGCACAGGCAAGTTGATGCTTAAAGTTTGTGTTTAATTGGACTTTGTACCACGATATCTGTTAAACCGGTTTTACTTAATGATGCTAGATTTTGATTGGTTGAATAAATTCAGTTGTATCTGGAGTTTTTCACATAAATACTTAGTGAGCTGACAGACTTCATTAGTTGTTCAATACTTGTTGAATCCACATCTAACTACTAAAGTTACAACGAGACTTTAAGAGGCATGGCTAATAATGAAGTCGGAGATTCTGCTTACGTTAATCTTATACGAACTATGGAACTGAAACCTCTTGGGTATCAAGACGTTGCTAAAGACTGTGAGGAAAATGAAAGTGAATGGTATCATGCAATGATTGCAATTGGACATCTTCCAATTGTTTTGAAAATACCAAATTTCAAGATTTATTCGTGGTGTCGATGTAAAGTTGTTGCAGATTACGGTTCTGAAAGTCATTTTCATTGGCATGGTCTTGTACATTTTAATAAAGCAAAAAGTGAAAGCTGGAGACGTAAAGCTTATCGAGTTGGTATTAAATTCTCTTCTCCAAAAAACACGTTTAAGGAAATATTTTGTCTAGACCATGCAGTCGGTGTTCTTCGTTACCTTGGATTTGGGCGTATTACAAAACGGAAGATGACATTGCAATGAAAATGGCATACCGGAAAAAAGCTGCCCTGAAGCTTTAGATCTTGAATCAATTTACAATGTTAAATGTTAGATGTCTACAAAGGCTGTATTGTGCCATGAAACAATCGAAAAACTAGCTAAGCTTTTGTAAATGTTCTGTCTTCCTATTTTTGTAATATATTTACTAATACATAATAATGTTTCTTTATTCTCAGTTTTGAAATAAGAGGTTGTCACTGGTATACTATCTGTCCTGGGTTGACTTCCAAATTTCTTTGAATTTATGTGTGTTTGACCGTCAAATTTAATGGTGTCACGAGTCGTATAGGAAGCAATTTTTTCCATTAGCGAGCAGTTGAAACCTACACCATCTACAGTAAATGAGGATGATTTGTCTTCTCTTTGTATCACAGGTGATTTTGGTGCGCCATAAATGTTACCCTCGACAAAAACTTGAACTAATGGAATAGTTTCATCACGGGCTACTAAACAATAGTTTAGTAGTCCGTGGTTTCATAAGACACAGCATCTTCAGGTTTCTTTTTTCAGCTTATATTTTCCCCATATTACACTTTTTCTTATGATGCCAAAGTGAATGATAGCTGGATAATTTTTTACCACATTTGTTGCACAGCGAATACCAGACAGCAACTGATATAAAATTGTAAATATCAATGAATTTATACAATTGTGTATACTATTGACTATTGGCTATACATTTGAGTACACATCTAAATAGATTTACATACCAGATTCTTGACTGTATAAAGCTAACTTGGTAATATGATTTAATCATTTAGGTTTAGTCTTTAAAGTGTAACAGTATGAGTGCTCGAAACTGTTATCTTATCATTTAAAAAACATCTTAAAAAGAAAAGGGAAAAAGAATCACAAGTAGCCTAAGCCGTCACAAAGTGCAATATAGTAAGCATGGTGGAAAATTTTCAATTTTAAAAACGAAATGGAATGGTAAGGAATGGAAATTGAGTGTAATGGTAATGAATTAAACGACATTAAAGAAAAAAGCGATACTTACCAAGATTGACGAGCTCAAAAGTGAATTGTTAGAAGCACAGAAAGCGTACTCAAATAATGAACATTCACCAGCATTGCCACGGTTAGTAAAGTTATTGGAAGAACTGTTCAGGTGCGATGACATATCTAAGATACAGTAGGAACGCATATACATTTGATTATACTTTTAACAATATTTAATATTAACCTTGCTATTGTACAATCGACTATACATTTGACAGCTTTTAAAGTGTTTCATCATCTTCTTTTTGTAGAAAAAAAAGTTAAATTAAATTGTTCTTGGTTTTTCCTTTTTCTTTGTGGATCCCGTAGGACCCAGGGGCTGGGTTCGAAGGTGTTGTTACTATTCCAACATTAAAGCTGGATTTATCTAGTCTCCGAAGAACCATCGAACCTCTCGGTCAGACATATATTTGGAAGCGAGAGACGTGTTTGTGATTCCTTCCATTGTGTCCAAACTTGAAGCAGATGGCACAGCGTTGTGGTTGGTCGCATGAGCCCTCGTACTTTTCGTAATTAAATGCTATGCAAAACATTTTTTCTGTTGATTGAAAGTTTGGTTCTTTGTACCGTGTTCTCCACTTTACGAATGCTTATGGTGTGTACATTTATTCAAACCTTTTGCGCATTTCTGTTACTTGCTAAGTCTAGTTCAAAGAGGTGGCTCCATTTGCCTATTTTTAGGTATTTTCTGATTCCTTGTATCGTTTACAGTATTTATACCAAATTTTAGGTTAACCCAATTGTTGTGTTTTATATCATCTTTATTTACGGCTTGTATTATTTTACTAGTTCCCAGACCTTATGTATCGGATCGTATTTTGTGTTACTACTTTATTTAGTATGAATTATACTTGCTTGATACACGCACGCATCAAATACAACACCAATGATTTTGAATTTTTTGGGGTGCTGGGTGTCACCACTTCCCATTGCTTTAAGATTTTGGGACCATTATTTTTAAGTTGCCCGCATCGGTTTTAGTATCTGTACCTACTTTCAGCTTAATCCGACTAATTTTCTTTTTTGGGGGCGGGGCTATCATTTTTGGATTGCCCGTACCTAAAACTTAGTCGGACAACCTTTTAATTTTACAGTTTAGGGACCTGTTTTGGAGGAGCGGAGTAGTCTGTCTGTCGGTCGGTTGATGACGTCATTGTTATAAATGAACGCTTAACTACGAATGTTCTCGGGAAACTTTTTGGCTTTTAGATGATCTCGGGAAGGTTGGCGAGTTTTGTGGGACATATCGCTTGTTTCCACACTTCTTGGTTAACATGCCAATTTTTAACTCGATCCGACCATTTTTATTTTTGAGGGGTAGGGTGCTAAATTTAACCCCTTCGCATTGTTTTTCGATATTAAGACTATGAATTTCGGACTCCTCGTTCTTCACTTGGTTGCCATACCAATTTTTGTCGTTTCAGTTTGCTTAGGAGGGTCCCCCAGCATATTGCGTTGATTTTCTCCACTGAAAATTTTTACATTTGAAGATCCCTCTAGACGTCAACACGTTGACGTCTATTATATTATGAAGATAGCTTTTGAAGAGATTCAGCAAGAACCCACTAACACCGTTTTGCTTTAATTCGAACAGTAAACCATCATGCTACACCTTGTCAAAGGCCTTGATGAAAATATCAAGAAAACAGCCCGTACTTCAATATAATCTTTATTTCCAAACACTAGGGTAGATGGAAGTCCAATTGGAATATCGCGTATTCGATTCGGAGTTTCATATGAAAAACAGGCACATCTACTTCTGTTGCAAATTAGTTTGCATTGGTTTGAGAAATGATTGTTGTACAACTACGCCTTTTCCTTGAATTTAGTTATGAACTCCTTATTTACCAATAGGAGAGGTATGAGAGATGATTTGCAAATTTCCATGACTTAGTTTGTAATTTTCCAAAAGAGTTTTTGTGGAGTAAGAGAGTACCCAAAACCTACTGGGCCTAAGAGCTATATTACGGATTCTGTCCCCCTCTCTGATAAAATCCTTTAAAATGAATTAATTGAGGTATAACCCGAGATCAACCAGAAAAATTAAAAAACATACCCCTTTTGGGCCAAATAATGACGTTACTAGCTCCAAATTTTAAAAAGATGTTTGAGATGTTTCTCATTACATCATAAACATAGATAAGCCTCATATCATAACAAAATTAAAAGATAACTGTTTTACTAAGAAATCCAAAAACTCGCGAATTAATGAAAGTTATGACTTCTTGTTTTACGAACAGTTATATGTTATAATGGTCTTTATGTGTGCCAAGTTTCAAAAAAAATCGGAAGTTGCAAACAGGGGTAAAAAGGGGAAAACATTTTTTTAATTGAGCGTATGCGTTAAAGTTAGCTCTCAGTCTAAAGCTATATTAGTATTTCATGCACAGTAATTAAAATGTTATTTTTAGCTGTGTATAATAGAAGTGTTCGCGTAAAAGCAATATTAAGATAATCGATGTTTCTGTGCACGAGATAATTATAATGAGAACACATCTTTTAGACGGGGAACTGACTTTGACGCATAAGTTTATTTAGAAAAATTGTTTTCCCTCCTTACTCCTGTTTGCAGCTTCCGATCTTTTTTATACTTGGCACACATAAAGACCATGATAACCTCTACACTGTTGCTAAAACAAGAAGTCATAATTTTCATTACTTCGCGAGTTTTTGAATGCTTTAGTAAAACCGTAAGTACCTTATAACTCCAGGAAGAGTCAACAATTTTGTCAGAAAGTTGATTCTAAAGACATTATTTGATAATATATACTTGCTCAGAAAAAATAAGGTCAAAATAATTACCGGAAGGCACTGAACTAGATTCTTATGTATAGTGAAGAGTCCTGTTATTATAGTACGCCATGGATATGCCCCTTAGATTCTACGTACTTTTTTTCTGCTTTTCTATTGAAATTGTCATGTTCCATTCTCTTTGTGTTAAATCATAATGAAATTGCTGACCCTTTTCGTGTTAGTGGTTTTATCTTGTATTTGTTATCACAAAGTATTCTACACTCCCTCGTCCCCACGTCCCTCCCTCCCCCCATCCCCCCTTCGGATACGAAACACTATCTGAAATAGAAGTTTCTTTTCATTCGTCGTTCGCAAATATTGTTCTTCTAGGGAGAAGAAATCTTTCTACAGATGATAAAAATGTCGACGCTTTAATGAATCACATTTTTGAAATCATTCTTTTAGTTCTTTCCACGATACTTGTAATTGTCTCTTTAGGGAGTGTGCTAAATGGGTCTCGTGCCCACGTGGGTCTCGTTGGTTCGTGCCCTCGTGAGTAGTTTGTGGGTCCTTATAAAAAGTTCGTGGGTACTTATAAAAAGTTATTGGTAGTTCGTGGGTCCTGAAAAAAAAATCGTGGGTAGTTCGTGGGTCCTTGAAAAAGTTCGTGAGTAGTTTGTCGGTCCTTGAAATATTCATAAATTCCTTGTTATGGTACCATTTATCGTCAATATATATTTTCAAAAAAATAGTCGCATTTTTCATCGAAAATAAATATGATTTTATGAATCAGTAAGTAAAAATAGAATTGAACTAGATTTAAATGGGAATATTAAAATTCAACTAATCAAGTTAAGCCTCTTCGAACCGCTCTTGATCTTCGGTATCCATTGGTTCGTCTAATGTAAACTTGTTTGGATTGGTTTGCCATGCTTCATCAAGTCTTGATTTGAACGTCTTGACGTCCTCTGCGTCGACACCATCTCGTGGCAGCAAGTACCACATATTCGACACCCTGAAGTAAAAGGAGTTTTTTTTGGATCCCATTTTTCCCGTCCTCTGCCCTGTGCCACGTGAGTGGAAATCGATGCCCTCGAGTCGTGCACGGGGTGGGTCTAAAATTTGGCGAGAGAGTTGATGTTAAAATGTTTCCAGACTTGGATAATGTCCCGCGATCCCTCCGGTGCTGCAGCGTCGGTAAATTGAGATTGAAATCTCTCAGAGTAGCTCATTGTCTTCATGCCATCCACTAACTTCGTTCCTCTTATTTGAACACTCTCTAGCATTTTAATGTGTTTGCGCAGGTAGGGAGACCAAACGGAGTTGGCATACTCTAGATGCGGTCGAACAAAGTTTGAGTACAGCTTTTTAAACGTGTCGCCATCTAAGTAGCGTATCAGCCTCATCATTACATTTGCCTTCTTGACTTTTGCTGTCATATGTTCTTCAAAAGTCATCTCCATATCTTTCTCTTCGAATACATGGTCCAGTTCATTCCCATACATTGTGTAACGTTGAGTGTGCATAATTTTATCAATTTTCCCAAGCGTAAGCACATGGCATTGGTCCTTGTTATACTTTAGAAGCCATTTCTCCGATCAGGCGTTCAGTGCATCGATGTCTGTCTGTATAGATAAAGCGGACCTACTGGAATATTTTCGTATCATCGGCGAAAAGCAGTATGTTCGCGCTAACTGTATCGGGAAGATCGTTGATGTAAAGTACGAAGAGCAATGGCCTGAGAACACTGCCCTGCGGGATTCCCCATTAACTCTGACCATTTAAACACGTCCCGTCAAGAAAGCTTCGATCCTTTAAGTAGTTTCCACTGCATTCCATACGCTTTTATTTTTGCGCTCAATCTTCGATGTGGCACCGAATCAAATGCTTTAGAGAAGTCGAGGTATATACTATCGACAACTAAGCACTGGCATTTACCTAAGCAGATTTATTCAGGTACTGAAGGAGCTGTGTAACGGTTGATCTCCCGCTGATAAGACCAAACTGTTTCTTTGACATCAAATTATTTTCCACCAGGTAAGTGATCTCAGCATCTTTGACAAGTTTTTCAATCAGTTTGTAAGCAATTGAGGTTAAACTGATTGGACGGTAGTTCTCCGCAAGATTACGCGCTCCTTATTTGAAGATAGGGGAACAAAAGCATTTTTCCAATCTTGCGGAGGGACTCATGTTCAATGCTAACGTCCATGAGTGCAGTTAAAGGACCTGTAACAAAGTCGACAAGCTTAATCAGTAGGAGAGGACTAATTTCGTCTGGACCACATGACTTATTGGTATTAAGTGCAAGGATTTTTTCCTTACCGATGATTCGACGATTACCATATTATTTATCACTTGATCAGTTCTCTTCTCCAATCCTGGTATTGATGCGAGCTGCTCTTTTGTAAATACACTACAAAACTGATCTTGCAAAATCTCAGCTTTTTCCTTGTTGTCAAATTTGAGACAATTAGGGTTCTTCTTGTCTTGAAGCAGCGGTGAAACCTAACTCTTTGTTCGAAGTTTACTGTGAACGTATTTCCAAAACTGCTTCAGATTTTTCTTGCTTCCAGATGCCAGTTCTTTTTCGAAGGATCTTTTAGCTTGACGAATCAACTTCTTCACTTTGCACCTAGACTTGTGGTATGCCTTCAGTAGAGAGTTGTTGCCTCCTCTCTTATATTTTATCCATCGGTGGTGTAAGGCTGTGTTTTTCTTTTATCGCACTCTGAACTGTTTTATTGATGGGAAATGATCCCTTCCACCCATTGATTCCAGTTTTGATTCAGCTTACATTTCAGGAGTCTCCAGAACTCTTCTGGACCCTTGTCATTTGCTTCCGCCATGAACTTATTCTTCCAGTTTGAGGACTCAAGCTCCTTTATCATAGCATCAAAATCGACTTTATGGTATTGGTGACAAGTTTTCTGATTAGAATAGTCAAGGTAACAGTGATAATTGAACGTGATGACGAAGTGGTCGATTTTCCCCAGAGGCGCGTGGTGTACTACCTCGGACACGTGGAGCTCTTCATTTGTCAGGATAAGATCAATCAGTGACGGATCATCGTTTCCACGAGCACGGGTTGGCTCCTGCACATGCTGGAACAGGAAACAATCCCGAACAGACTCTACGAACTTGAATTCTTTGCTGGTTTCAGCTTTGGGAGTTGTCCACGTCTTCCAATTGATATCTCAGTAGTTGAAATCACCAACCAGGCAGATGTGACTATGGGGTTTCTCGTTCATTTCCTTTAGCAGCTGGTTGAGTTTGTCGTTATTGCTATCAGAGTTTTCGGTCTGAGTAGGACTTCTGTAAATGCAGCCGAATAATGGAGTATCTCCGTTTCTTAATCGCACTTCAATCAGACAAGCTTCCAGCCGTCTTGTTTAGGTTAACATGATTTATCGTGAACTCATCAATGCTGTAGTCGATCTTACTCATTTCTCTTCCATTTTTTGGCGTGACTTCACTGACAGCTACCCGCATTGGCTTTTCCGTAATAATTATTTGCTGGAGTTCATCCTTCTTTGCATGTGTGAATTGGTCAGCATTTGTAAAAAGTACCTTGTTAGCAGGTGTTTTCAGCATTTTAAGCCTTTTCCTTTGAATCAACGAGCGAGATGTTTTCAATTTTCTTCTTTCCGTACGATTTTAAAATGGGCTTCGTTCTGCCGGACTTGTCCTCTTCAATTTTGGCGACCATAAGTTCTTTACCAGCGTCAGATATTTCTTCTGAACTGTCGATCTGACCGGACGTTTGAACTACATTTGATTCGACCCGAGCTCTTTTCATCTTTTGGAAGAAACAATTAATTGTCTTACCTTTGAAGAAAGCAAACATCCCAATCAGCAATTCATCTTTTGGAATGAATTTTTGCAGTTGGCGCACTCCGCGCTTAGAGTAGTCCATACAAAATTTATTTGCTGTATTCAAAATTTTGTCTTCATACCTGTTATCCTGATCGTCATTATCCATGTTATCTGCAGCTATCTCCACATGCGAGGCCATACTGCACATTTCTCCGGGTTCATTATTACCTGTGATCATTTCCTCGGAAATGACACAATGCGCCAACCATTTTTTGCGCCACCTCCTTGATCTTCTCTTTATTTCTTCCAGTACGCATAACTGTTTTCATACTTGCGGATTGTGATACAACATTACTCCAGGTGGCAGAAGAAGGGGCCTCATTTTCATTACCTAGTTAGTTTGTTACTACCAATTTCCCCTATCTTCTTGTCATTATCTCTGTTACCTTGGTGAGAATATTTGCCAAGAAGGCTTCAAGCTTTGCATCAATATCCATATCATGTTTTTTGGTTTCCTTTGCAGCGACATCTCCTTGCTTTTCTTTAGTTTGCAACTGATGAATCACACCTCCCTACATTTTGATATGCATGTCCTGATCTCACTTTTCTTTCTCCAGATTTGCTATTTTGTCACAGAGTTCATTTGTTTCACTTTGATGGCTTATAATTTCTTCTTTCAGCTTCATGTTTTTTTTCTCATAACACCCAAGTTCCTCAACAAGCGCACTTATTTTTTCCTTCAGTGTATCGATGAGGTTTACATTGTTAGTATCTTGAATTTGCACGTCACAGGTTGGACAGGTGAAATACAGGTTGCAGCATGAGTTCATCACAGGCCAGAGTTTTGCGAATTTAGTACCACTAGATTATTCACACACGAGTTGCACACACATACTACATTTGATCAAATCAACATTCAAGCTGCCGCATCCAGATACTTTGCACCCATTTGATTCCAAATCACCTTCAGTGTTTTTTCTTGGTTTTGGCACAAAAGATTCTACGTTATTCATCTTCACCACGCATGGTTTCTCGCACCGTTCCTTCAATTCTTTAATGGCTGTATCTTTCTCTAGGATTGTTTTCTCGTGTTCCAGCATCGCTGCATCGTAATCATTCTTGAGATCACTGTACTTGGCGCGAGCATCGTCATAAAGATATTGGAGCCTTCAGACTTTAGCTGATATGGAAGTTGAAGCTTCGCCATCAGGGTTTTTTGTGATCTCCCTTAGTGCATCGGCCGGGATTTTCTTCTACAGCCAACTTCAGGTGACTTAGGCGGCTCAGCAGTGACATTGGTTTCGTTTGGTGGCTCCGTTGGGTCTTCCGTGCACCGCTGAGGCGTATCTGGAGCCGGTACCGCTGGCTCCCCCTTCTCCATGAGGAGAAACTCTCACTTTAGATGCAAAATACCCAGATTTTGTCGGATATTTTCTGGGTTTTTTCCGCTCAAAGTGTGGATCAAAGCTTGCTTTTTCAGCTGCGAACTGGTGTTATGTGAAATCAAATCAAGAGCTCCCCAAATGCGTGTGTACTCGACAAAGGTCTGAACTGATGATTTAATGTTTAAAAAAGATATTTTCAAATCTTCTTGATATGGTTGCTCAAATGTTTCAAAAATAATTTTTATTCAACCAATCAAAAGTTTTTTTAATCGAGTTTTTTTATAATTCAACATACTTTCAATGTTTTTTTCTAATTCAATCAATAAAATAGTTTATCAATCAAGTTTTTTTTAGTTTAACTAAAGTGGAACAAACTTATCTCAATTGATATAATCTGGTCCTGAAAATACAGTTAAGACCTACATAACTTCATTGATTAAACATAAAACATTTAATTTAATATATTTATTTCTTATATTTATCTATATATACTTTTTTTTTCAAGATCTCTTGCACTCTTTGCTGCTGTTATACGTTCATTTATTTTTTGCTTTTTTGAATTTTGTATTTTATTTCATTTTATTTTATTTTATTTTATGGAAATCAAGAATTCGAGTTTGATACCAAAATTAAGTGAAAGTGCTTTGGTGAACCAACGACACGCTTGATCACAGAAGCAGTGATGATTGATAAGCTGAATGATGCTGAAACGT
>JAUKPT010004946.1:0-10764 GCA_032273505.1 Nanomia bijuga
CGGCCGGGATTTGAACCCACAACCTTGCGAACAGAAGGCGAGCACTCTACCATTGTGCCACTGTCGCTAATAATAATTAGAGTAAAATACCTACCTACCGTATGTAACCGATCGTAATCAAAAACCCGGACAACTACATACCGGGGGTTACGTAATAATTGAATGCTCCGAAAGCTAATTCGTAAAAACTTGCAACATACCAAAATCGTAACGGTAGATATTTGAACCAACTTCTGATGATGTAATTTTCAGCCAATCAGAATCTTGATGATGTAATTTTCAACCAATCAGAATCTTGATGATGTAATTTTCAACCAATCAATAATCTAAACCAGACAAACTTTTGTGACGATCCCAAAGTAACCAATCAAATACTCGATGACGTGACTTTAAACCAATCAATGAGCAGTATAATCTACCCCAGTGCGCTGTGTTCTTCACTGTAGTGACTGTGAGATTTAAACAAAGTTTCTTTAACTCAACTCCCTATAAATAAAAAAACTAAAAAAAAAATAACATGCAAAATATATTTTGTAAAAAAGTAATATTTTAGGCCCTATTATGAATTCGTGCGTCCTTTTTTTATTTTGAATACAACCGCGAAAAATTCATTAATAATACTTTTTTTACGTACTTGAATTTTTATTTTGTAGAAACGGGCAAAAAGGGGGGAAATGTCTGTAATGAATTTTTGTTTTGTTCCTTACAAAGTCAGACTTTGTGTTTTTTGGTCCCGTGATTTGTTCTTTACACTTTCACATGGATTTCTCATGATTTCATCTGTTTTTCTTTTGTTTTTTTTTGCATTTTTGCACGTCCTGTCCAGCTAAAGACTTTATATACGCTTCCGTCGCATTTCCTATCACTGTATATAGATTGGACTTTCATCAACAAATTGATGTGTTTTTAAAAACATAAGCCAACCTTCAAAATCTTATCCTTTATTTCATTTGTCCACAACTGGTTTAGCCAAAAGTGCATTGATTTTTTTGTACTTCCTGTTTAATCATTTCTGTTCCACAGTGTACTGGACTTTCAAAAGATTGGACTTTTCAGATCGATGTTTCAAAGAATGTTGTAATGTCTAATTCCTCTTTTGCTCGTCCATAATGGCTTTTGACCAAAGTGCATTTTTCCCATTTTTCCCATAATCTTTCATTTCTTAATCAATTTATTGCATAGGGGACATTTTAAAAAGGTTTTCATAATTTTTCACAGAAAATGTCATTTAGCAACAACATCATCAACCAATCATGAATGAAAGTATGCTAAATAATGACATACCACTACGCGCCCCCCCCTCCAGTAAGTATCTCACGATGATGATGCTAAACTTACATGAATGAAATATGATGAAAGATGGAATGTATCACATCCCCAAGATTGCTGCTTTTGCGACAATCCAATTCCGAAACGAACCAATCAGAATCTTGATGATGTTATTTTCAACCAACCATTATGTCGATTGGTGTCCGACTGGTTTTAAAGCCGGAATCAACGATGACGTAATATTCAACCAATCAGATTCCTAGTTATGCAATATTCAACCAATCAGATTGTCTAAATTGAACAATGTTTTGAGATAACCCTTATTTGTGCGGATCGTGACGAAAAGCAATTCCAATTTCAATTTTATTGAAGACAATTTTTAAACAAATTATGCTCGCCCCCTTTCACAGACATGAATAATGAACCAATCAGATTCTTGATGATGTAATTTTCAACCAATCAATCTAAACCAGACAAAATTTACCAATCAATGAGCAATATAATTTCTTTGCGAGGAACGCGACGAAAGAAAATTCAAATTTATTGATTTATTTATTAATTAGAAGCTGAAATTTATTACGTCAAAGCTTTACTTCTATTAGCAGTCGAGTTGAACTCAAATTATAAATAGTTATGATGAATCAGTCACACGTAGCTGACCTTCAACATTTAAGGGGCGATTAAAAATTAAAGAAGGGAATAGGGGGGGGGGGGAATCGTAATAAAGATGAATATAGGCCCAGAAACAAGATAATAAGATTTTTTAACTACTGGAAGAAATAGAATAAAATAAAAACATGATAAGGTCAAGTAAAAACGACTTGGAGAGGTAAGAAAGGTATTCCAAGGGTATATATTTTGGCCAAAACTCCGAATTTTCTCCCCATACCATTTTCCAATTTCTTCCCTGTTTTAGGGTTTGAAACAATAGGAAACAGTAGAAATCACTTATTTCTTCCCTGTTTCTATGATTTTGTTGAATTTTTTCACCCACCCCAAGGGGGGGGGGCGCTTTTGGACAAATTATTTTCCTGTGAGTTATTCATGAAAAACCGGGTCGACCCATGCCAACATTTGATTGGTTCAAAGTTACAGCATCAAGAATCTGATTGGTTAGTTGTGCCAAAAGATTTTATGTTTGAACTTTTTATATTGTATTTAAGGAAATACATCCCGCTGAAAGCTCTGCGCAGATATTATGGAAGAATTTCATCAAAACATATGTTTGTCCTGCAGCGCATGCAGATAAGAGCTTGTTTTTGCTTTTCTATTTTTAGCTGCATCCTCAAGTAGAATATACTTTTGACAGGTAGGTTAGAGATTGTCGCGACGGGTCGACCCATGCCATGTGAGGGAAATCGGGTAGTCTGTTGGTACCTGCCGATAACGGCTTTGCAAGACTGTGTACACCTTAAACCTACGATAAAGAATGTAGTTCTCTAATGTTCTCTAATGCTTCAGTAAAAACAGTTAGAAATAACGTTTTAAGAGTCATTTTGTTTTTGCAAAAATACAAAATTCTAAATTTCAACAAAATTTATTGGAATTTGATATCATCTCTTACCAAGTCAGTAATTGAACCAATCAGATTCACTATGACGATGCCGATGACGTAATTTTCAACCAATCAATATGGATGTTTCATCGTTTTTCATCCTCATATGTTCTTATAGTAGTTCTTAGAAAAACTTCAACGAAAAAAGACACCATAACAAACTAAATTCAAACGCTGTTCAAAAAACCTTCAAAAATCAGTAAACAGTCGGGATTCATCGTTTTTCAGCCTCAGATGTTCTTATAACCGTTCAAAAATCAGTAAATAAAGGAAGAAATAGCTACATATTTTGTGCCAATCTCAGCCTATATATTCTTATAAACGAAGTTCTTATGAAGAAAGAAAAATTTCGGCTAATTCAATTTTTTGATTGGTTGGAGATTACATTATCAAGATTCTGATTGGTTCATGTAGAAACATTTTCATCATTTTTGATTTTAAGAAAACATCAAATTGTGACATTTCAAATTGAGCCAATAAGCTTCTTGATGATTTAATTTCTAACCAATCAATTCCATCTAGTGGTTCGTCAAAGGCGGCCCAAACATCGTACGACTTTTTACTACACCTGTGTAAGTTTCTGAAGAGGAAGACGTTCATTCAGTGACACTGAAATAGTCGTGAGTATAATGTTTAGAAAGGTCAAGGCTTCACGTTTTCTTTGAAAACTGCCAAAATGATGTTGCAATAGATGTTATCGGATTACTTTTTATCGGTACATCGCAAAGCATTATGGGATTGTTTCGGTGATAATTACCATTCTTTTCGGACTATCGTTAAGCTAATTATCACAAAATCAATCCCATTATGCTTTGCGATGTAACGATAAAAAGTGATAAAAACTTCTATTCCACTTTTTCCAAATATTGCTTAGACAATCGAAGGTTTTTTTAAACGGCACGTCGAAAGTCATTTCGAGATCATATGGATATCTTAGTTGGTGCAACGTTCGGAATCAGGTAAGGAAATTTTGATCTTGAGAAGATATCAAAAAAGCTTCATTCCCCTCTCTAGCGTGTCGTCACAGGATGGAACAGGGGGCTGGGGGAGTTTTCGGGCAACATGTGTTGTTTTTTTTGGAAATAAGCCATCAAGAAAAGCTATACATGCGTGTAAATTCAAAGATTTTCTGGGCATCGCCCCGAATTCCAATCATTTTCAGAGATGTATTTTTCGGGCAATATTTTTGAAGCCCCCCCCCCACGAAAAAAAAAATTTGTTTGCACGGCTCACCTATGGCCATAAGGCCATCAAATTTAAGTAAATTTTGGCATTCTCATTCATTTTGCCTGCACGCAATTTCAAAAAAAATAATGTATATTGAAAAATTAATTTCCTTTTTTAATTTTATTCCATTTCAACAAAAACGGTTAGTTGTGCCATCTGATTGGTTCAAAGTTACATCATCAAGAATCTGTTTAGTTAGTTGTGCCAAAAGATTTTATGTTCGAACTTTTTATATTGTATTTAAGGAAATACATCCCGCTGAAAGCTCTGCGCAGATATTATGGAAGAATTTCATCAAAACATATGTTTGTCCTGCAGCGCATGCCGATAAGAGCTTGCTTTTGCTTTTCTATTTTTAGCTGCATCCTTAAATAGAATATACTTTTGACAGGTTGGTTAAAGATTTTCGATTGTCGCCACAGCGATTGATTGGCTAGAAATTACATCATCGGGAAGCTGATTGGCTCAATTAAGAATGACACAATTTGATGTTTCGTTAAAATTAAAAATGTTAAACACATTACTATATGAATCAACCAGAAGCGTCGTGATGTAATTTCCAACCAATCAAAAGATTGAATTTGGCGATATCCCTTAGGAATTGTCTGCAAATTAAAAGTACATTTGGCATTTTGATTGGTTGAAAATTACATCATGAAGATTCTAATTGGTTCATTCTTAAAATGTCATCATTTGCTTATTCCAGTTCGGAAGAAACCAAGCGAAATCTTGATGATGTAATTTTTAACCAATGAAATTATTGATGATGTAATTTTTAACCAATAGGAAAACAACTTCACCTATAATTTGAAGACACTTATATACATGACAATAAATAAAAGAGCGTTCTAGTTTCGGTTGAGCAATCTTTGAATTTCTGCCAAGGCTTCAGTTTTGTAATTGAAAAACAGGAAAGTGTTTCATAATGGTAGACCATCTGTTGCGAAACAACGCAACTGTCAATTTTATTTGTTGAAATTGACAATTTTTTCAGACATGGGGAGTAGTGGAATATCCCCACTTTCCTTCCCTCCCAAATAAATTATAAAATAAAAAAATTAAAAAAAAAGAAATCTGAAAAATAAAATCTGAAAAAAAAATTCTGAAAAAAGAAATCTGAAATTTTTTCTTCCCTCACCGTGTTTTTATGGGTTGCAAAGTTGAAAATTTGACGGGATTTGAAGTGCAGTGGCAGATCTGGCGAAAATGATTTCGCTCACGTTTCACAGAAGGTTATGGTGGGTCCCGAATAGTTACATTTGGGAGATAGAAGCATTCCTAACGCCCAAAATCTCATATTTTGTTCTATTATTCATTACATTTGAATCTATTCATGCAATATGAGCAATGACTAGAAATTAATATTTCCCCCATAGCCCCATCATTACTTTAAGGAGAAAATACTCAGTGTCCAACAAAATAATTTCATTCCTGCATGCAAGCGCAGAATTTTCTTCTTGCGCTGCCACGCTGCCAGAAGTTGTTGAGCCCTGCCAACACTAGATAAAACTAGATAAAAGAGAGATCCCAAAAAATATTAGCTCGAGGATGTTGGTAGCAGCCCGACCACACGGAGACTTTTGACATGGCTGTATGCAAATTTTTGTGCATGAAGGCGTTTCTTTCTTTCAGTTGAAATTTCTCATAAATCGAAGTTGACAAGCCCTGACAATACTAGATAAAACTAGATAAAACTAGATAAAACTAGATAAAACTAGATAAAAGAGAAATCACCCAAAAATTATCTTTTGTACATTACGAATGATGTTTTTTCGTTCCCTCGAATGTTCTCATAAATCTCAACTACACAGAGATGTTTGCACTGAGAGAAGACACCCCTTGATCGCTAACTATGCAGAAGGAAGGAAGGAAGGAAATTCACACAATTTGCACACATTGCCCAACCTTCGCAAAACACACCTCAACGAGCTCTCACATCAGGGGGTTACAAAACATGACTAATAGATTATTAGATTAGTATGTTTAAAGAGATGACATCGTGTTTAGAAATAGATAACCTGCCACCTAAGTTGAGTTTTGTGATTTGATTTGATGTGAATTGTCGACTAGAGAACTGCACAAATTTCTCATTGACCCTTTCAGCTTCCATCTTAAGGCTTGGTCAATACTCATAGTATAAAGGGGCTGGGAAATTGGAGAGAGGCCATGACTTTTTTTAAGGGGACTTAATGATGAACTAACGAGGTCGTGACTTTTTTTCATGATGAACTAACGAGGTCGTGAATTATTTTTCATGATGAACTAACGAGGTCGTGAGTTTTTTTAATGAGGAACTAACGAGGTCGTGACTTTTTTTAATGAGGAGCTGACGAGGTCGTGACTTTTTTTGATGATGAACTAACGAGGTAGTGAATTATTTTTCATGATGAACTAAGGAGGCCGTGACTTTTTTTCATGATGAATTAACGAGGTCGTGACTTTTTTTGATGAGGAACTAACGAGGTCGTAAATTTTTGTAATGAGGAACTAACGAGGTCGTGACTTTTTTTAATGAGGAACTAACGAGGTTGTGACTTTTTTAAATGATGAACTAACGGGGCCGTGACTTTTTTTTTGACTCGCTTTGGCGAGTGGTCGTTACTTTTTTTAAGACAAAAAGACGGGGCTATGACTTTTTTTGGTCATGTCAGATAACGGGGTCATGACTTTATTTAATCGAAATATTTTCATTTTCCCGGCCCTTTTCTTCTGTAAATATTGAACCCCCTCCCCCTTCCCCTTAGTCATATTACTTGGAATGCAACCCATTTCTTTAACCTTAAAAAAATAGTATTCTTATACAAGGGAGGTTGGGTCCCAGGTTTTTAATCCTAGTGATTATGTCATCAAATATCTAATTGGTTTATATCAAAATGTAACCATTTGATAATTTGTTAAAGTCAAAAATGATGTTAGATATTTCTAGTGCACCAATCAGTTTCTTGATGATGTAACATTGAACCAATCGAAACCAATCAAAACTGCACGCTTTTTCCAAACCCCGGAACCATGTATATTTTTTAGATAATAGAAGATGAATGGGTCACGATATATGAGTTTGTGGACGTTTAGAATGCTTCTATCGCCCAAAATCCAACCATTCGGTTCCCACCACACAAGCTTCCTGTAAGACGAGTTGCGAGTGAAATAGTTTTTGGAGATACACAGAAACAAAGACCAGATCCACCACCGGGTCCTTATATTAATCGTCTTGGTGAATTGTACTTTGAAGCGACAATCTATCTGTCGATTCTCAAGAATAACTCGGGGAAATCTTATATGCTTATATACCTATATGCTACATATCATGTCTTATTTGGATCTCACTTTATGTGTGAACCTTTTCCAGACCTGTTTGAATTGAGACCCCATATCCGAGTGAGCTAGGGTCATATCAGTGTATAGTTTCTTACAGCGTATGTGTCTTACATGCCTAACATGTTTATCTGGATCACCATTTGCTTGGTGTCCATTTAAAAAAAACTAGTAGCGGCTCACAGACACGACTAAAGGTCTGTCGTCAAGCAGTTTGGCTGTTACCCCGGTGATGCTTTTGAGAGAAATTGGTCCGTTTCTCTCACTTTTATTCATAACAGAAAAAGATGTTATCATTGTATGTTGAGTGTTTAGCAAGACTGTTCCATCATACTTTAAATGCATAAAATGCTGCGGGGTTAAAAAAGTTACGGGCTTAAAAAGTTGCGGGAAGAAAATTGTGCCACAAATATTTTTATCTTCTCAAAATATCAGTCTTTTCATAAAATTATATTAAAATGATTTAATAGTATAACAATAGCATGATTTAATACGGGTTATTATATCATTTCTAAAAAAAATACGGTTGACCTACCAACTCAGCTGTCCTGGTACCGTTACGCGAACCCCGAATTTTTGCCGAAACTCATCGGGGACTACTTATTTCGGAATAAATCACAGGGGACTGTCAAATATTTCATTTTTCCACTGAGGACACTATCCTAACTCACCGAGGAAATTTACCAGGCCTTAACATCACCATTCCTGCTGTGATAATAATCTGCATATGAATTCTTATACAAAAGCAATGAAATAATTTTGTCAACTCCTGCTATTTAGCTAATCGTCGTAAATTATATCATTCCTGTCATCATAAATCGCTCAAGTTATCATTGCAAGTTATCATTCCATATTATCCTAGTCATACTGACAATATCTTAAAACGATCATTTTGTTTGGCCAAAAATATTTTTGTACTCCACGATCGTAACATAAATTTCATGGAAAGTAAAATTTGCTTTGTATTATTAATAATTAATAAGATTCCCACCTTATTTTCGCACTAAATTTGACCCATTCGTCAGAATACTGTCATTACAAGACCTTTTTCGGTACAGTCTCTTTCACAGCACGTTAACAATAACATGGTATGTGTAATGATTTACAGTAGAGAAACTCATATGGAAGACATCCATACTCATCTGCCATGGAAGGCGTCAATATGAGTTGTCAATATGACTTCATTATGAAGCTATTATTACAGCTAAATAACGAAGTTATTTGGCGATGTTAAATTCCAGAATGTATAAGCAGGGTGTTAGACGTATGACAAATAGAGGAAGACGCTAAATACTATGGCGGGAAATGACGCGGGGTTGGGAACTAATCGAGCAATTACAACAACCAATCACGAACGAGCGAGTCACAGTTAAAGTTCACTCGTGAAGGTATAGGTCAAAGTTTACAAACCCCACCACCCGCCCTGGTGTTGGGGCTGGTGTTGTAGGTTGCTTGTTTTGTCCCCTGTTTTCCTTGCTTGCTGGTTTTTATTTTGTGTGATTATTTCATTCTATTGTAGGTAGTCTTTCGCAGGGGGTATTGTCTCTGTAATATAGGAACAAGGGATAGCAACAGGACTGGTGGATCAGGAGTATGAGAGTGTTTAGCTTTCTTGGGTGCCACGGGACGGTCGCTAGGATCGGTCGGAAAATAGAAGGGTTGCATGCGTGCAGGTGAATTTTAGTAATTGATAATATTACAAGTGTGTGTGTGTGATAAATTGGCAAGAGATCTGTGATCCATTACACCAGTACTGAGCATTGAAAGGTTAGGAATGCGAGTTGGGAGGCATGTGTTAAAGAGGTATGGGACAAGAAAGCAGAGTACTGACAGTAGGAAGCGCTTAAGAAAAATTACAGAGCATTGCCCACTGACTTGGCCGAAAATTGTCCCTTCCCACTCCCTTAAAAACCTCCCACTTTCCATATTGATGAGTATAGAAATAATGGAACCAAACTTACTGAGAATATAAGTTCTTTTCTGCCACAGGTAGTCGTTCGGATTGTCTTCAAATCCTGCCATTTCGAAATCAGTGTCCATGCGAAGGCCTTCTCGAAACTGCAGCACTTCAGCATCAGCTTCGTCTGTCTTCTCAGGGTAGACGTAAAACGCATGCGCGTACTGTGACCCATCTGAAAGAAACATGAGAAAATATATTTCAACATAGTGGAATAAAAAAAATGAGAAAATACGTCATGGCGAAACTGTCTGGTTTTAGGGGTCGTTCATTTCTTTGGCCGGGTACCCACATTTTCCTAAGGACTAGAAAAAGATATCAAAGGGGTCTGATTTATTTTCGTTACTCTTCTTTTAGGGTTTAAAAAATTGAAATACGCGAGGGCATAAATTAAGGGGTGTGAAAAATATAGCGAAAGGAATTATGGGGTCTGAATTTTTTTATTCGCAAAAAAAGGACAGTTTGCAAAAAAAATTGCCACCCATAGAAAGAATGCTCCAAGTGGGTACCCAGTCGAAAACTTGATCAACCCCTTAAGAATCGTCGCCTAACTGTGACTGTGAAAAATACATCATCAATAATTAGATTGGATCAAGTTTTCATCATTTCTGATTTTGGATAAACCAATCGGTTTATAATTTGCAGACAAGCCATAAGGAACCTAGATGTTGTACAGGCATGCAGTTTTTGTACCGCTATGTTAAATCATATTAATTCAAAACGACCGATAATTACTTTCTAATAATTACTCTAATCTGCTAATTGTGAGATTATTTGAATTAATCCTTGTAATAACAAACATTGCATTATGCAAACGTCTTTCGGAAAAAGACGCAGCACAGTTTAGATGTGATTTAGATAAGATGTGTCGTAGACTATTAATTTGCATAAGAATCATCTGAAAATATTGTCCAATTTAGACTATTGTTTGGTTGAAAATTACTTTATTAAGAATCTGATTGGTTCAGTTAAAAATGATTAAATTGTGACATTTTATATTAAACAAATCAAAATCTTCATGATGTAATATTCAACCAATCAATAGATAAATTAGTATAAATTAGAGAAAATTTGAGATTAAATATTAAATACGTGTTCATGTCATATTGTGCATTGATAAAGTTTTTAGAAACTGGTGTTACCCCCCTCCTATTGATACTTAAGGTTTTGACTCCCTATAAAATAATTCATATATAGTAAAATTTGGTAGGGTCCCTCTTCGGACCAAAAGATTATGGTAAAACCAAAATGTTTCCACCTGCCATTGTTTTGATGACGTTGACAGAATCTGCCAAATTACCTGTCGATGGTTGACCCCACATTTTATGTTTCGTGGTTCTCTCTACGAAAAAGTATAGTATAGCATAATGTATTTCGCACAAAATTAAGGATTATTATTACAAACAATGTTGCATCCTGTTGGCTGTGGACTCTTGGTGTT
>JAUKPT010004947.1:0-10763 GCA_032273505.1 Nanomia bijuga
GATTTTTCTATACATTTAAGCCCTTTAAATGGTTTCTAATGATATTTTCTTTCTGTTATAAAAGATTATATGCGTATTGTGTAAAACTTGAAATACAAAATTTGTAAAACGTCGGAAACTACTTCATACCACATCTTACATTTCGCTTAATTACTGAAGAACAAATAAATACCTAACAAATAAATTTTTGCTCCTTGTGCAGCCAGATGATGAAGGTTTTGATATACAAAATATTTTTTTTTAACTTTCTTTATATTTTTCTAATAATTAAACCGAATCTTCAAACCGGCTGGATATAGGCTACTATACAATAGTGAGGAAATCGTTTACAATAAACAATCATATGGGACCGTTAGGCTTTAGTAAACCTTTTAAACTACGAAAGGAAGTTGATCATGTCTTATCAATGAATACATGCTCTTAAATCACTACACCCTTAAAAACTCATCCCTACCCCTCGTACACCTCTCATAAAATAATTAAAAAAACGCAAAGATATGATACAAATAATTATTTAGAAAAAATTACCTTAAATTACTAAATTTTGTTCTACATTTATCATACATTTATAAGTCAAAAATTATTACAATGAATATGATTATTTCATTGTAAGGCTTTTGATTCATATATACAACATGAAACATTGATAAATTAAATGATTACTTATTCATGAAGATGACGTAATCTTCGGTTACAATATATCAAAGAAAAGATCAAAGCTGAAATCATATCATTTAACAGTATTGTTTTGAACACGGATTAGTTCAAATGAAGGGACTGGTCATTATGACAAAGTAACCTGCTTTCGAAATTCACTTTCCAGAAAAGTTAACATTTTAGATTCGTTTCAAGGCAAAAATGATATGATAAGTTTTAATCCCTTAATAAAAGATATATTTGTTCACCTCCTTTTCTTTCACAAAAAAAATATATGGAAAAAGACATTAATTCTCCGATTAGTCGCGGATTTGAGTGATTTGAATGATAAGATCTTTAAAAAGATGATTTTTCTTGAATATAAAATTTGGAACTAATATTTCCGTAGGCAACCTTTCGTCAATCAAAGAAGATACGGTTTTGGAAGGGACTTGAGCTAGTTAAACAACATCATCCATAATCAAACATCATCACATCGTCACATCACATAACATCGTTACATTATTAAATGGACCTTTGATTGGGTAGCTTTACAAATAGTTTGGACTACATTCAAATTAAATGTAAAAAAAAATGTGAAAAGACCCCCGCCTCAGCTTGGTCCCCACAATTCTTTGCAAACCCCTCCAGCTTAGTGGTTAGGAGGGTGGGTGTTATGTACAACTTACCAAATCATATAGGTTGGGGGTACCAATATCACATAAATATCACATTTTAATTCTCCATCCTTCGCCGAGAGTTGTTCTACAAGAATTGTTGTCCATGAGTCCATGAGAAAAGCAACTTTTATCTAAACAAGATTTTATCTAAACAAGATATTTTAGAATGAAAGTTTTTTCATTATTTCAGCCTTGGTTGATATAAAAAATGTTACAACTTTACTGCACTCAAAACAGTCGCAAATAGTCCAATTCATAGTTTTTTTGTAAGATATACGAAATACTATTCATCTTTGTGAAAACTTCCCTCATATATTACCACCTGAAAACATCAACATAGATGAGAATTGTCCAACGAGAGTTAAGTTTCTTGAAGCCTGCATCCGAAGTCGTCTTCTTTACTCAGTCCAAATATGGCAGTTAAATACCAGAGAAATGCAAAAACTTGAGACAGTATGGCAGGGTTTCCTGCGACGTATGGTCAAGGGTGGCTTTAAACGAAAAAACGCACCGACCGGAAATACAGACGTAGATATTCCTGCAGAAGAAATCGATTGGTCGTTTGTTCTAAGTAATAAAAGAGTCAACGAAATTACTAAAACCACAGAATTAAAACATTTTTGTAAGGTTCAACACCTTAAATATATCGCACACGTCACCCGCCTTGATAACGATAGCATACAAAAACAATTATTATTTTGCCAATCTAGCAACTCCTCTAATCGCTGGACAAAATTATCGAACATAACATCGATCGATGAAATTCAGTTGAGAAGAAATATGATTGATAGGAAAAAATTCAAGCAACTACTTTCCCAACTGGAAAGTAGGAGCGCCTTATGAGGACTTAGGCCTCACAAAGGAAAAACTGATGATGATGATAATGTTTAACCAACGAGACTTGTTTTAGGCAGGACGATGGTACATCGAATGTGGCACAGCAGGACGTTTTCCACCGGAAATGGTAACCCACTCGACGTCATCAGGAAAATATTTGATACAAACATGAATCGATTTTAACTTAAGAATTGATTGGCGTACATTCGGCAAGGCATCAACCCATCGAAAATACTCGTCTGTTCATTTTGGCGGAAAGCTAACAATTTTTGTGTAAGGAGACCTACCATAAATACTTTTACAATTAACATCATTGCAACCTCGCGGTAATATTAATTAATTATTAATTTAGTAATATTTTAACGTTCAAGATGTAACATGGAAAATGAAAATTACAACTGAATAATTATAATCCGCTGCTAAGGTCCATTTACACTTCAATTCATTAAAGGCCATTTGGTTGGAAAACACATACACTAGCAAACATGCTTATTTTTCGCAAACTCATTGAAATTGAATTGAATTATTATGTGTAACATTAGCGCAAGTAAACGAAATTATATATTTGAGAAGGTTTTCTTACATAAATGGCCTGACATGATTATAATGTATCCGGGCCTTTACATAATTAAGAAAAAATGTATAAGTCACAGGAAATTCTTTTGGTGAATAATTAATTTATACGTTTACAATACATTTTATTGAGTTTTAACATGAAGTCAGAGAAGAGAGAGATAATAATGTATGACCCAACCTCGTTCACCCGAGATCGCCACTTCCCAGTCCTTATAGGCGCTCGTCCACGAAAAAAGTTCACTTTCCAGAATATTAAGTATTCATGTGTTTCTGGGCATCGAACATGCCCGCTTGGTATGCATAAATAATAAGGCAAAACACTTTCCACAACTTTCTCAACTCGATAAAAAAAATCGATGGAAAGTGTTTAACTTTCAATAGCATCCGATGTGCAGTCTTTTGTGTCAAAATGAATAACGCATTTTTAGTCATAATCCTATTCAATCGTTTACAATACTCTTTTTCACTAAAAAATCTCCTGCTGTGAGGAATTATCGTTCTTAATGTTAAAAGAAAAGAAAAGGTTATCTTCTCACGTGTTGAATCTTAGAAGAAAATAATAGATTATTAACTTTCATCTCCGCCCTCCATGTGGAAAGAATTTCGTTTATGAATATTTAATATTCTTGAAAGTGAACTTTCCCTGTGGACGAGCGCCTTATCTCAAGGGGTCAATGATTGAACTATTATTTTGATTTTGTGCTTAGAGTTTGTGCTGAAGAAATTAATAGAAAGTTTTGTGATGGTTTGGGCCTAAATTTCAACTATCGTATTCCTCCCGAATGTACAAACAGACATCAGCGTGGTGAAAGACGTATGTACGGTGGTGAAATTATCAATTATTCTGTTTTGTACAGATATTTACGAAGCTTAGGAAATTGTCAGAATAATTAATGACGTTTGTAAGAGGTTTGGACTTACTATTTCTTGATGCAGTTCTCCACTGTCACTGAATATGTTAACATTGATGTCGACAGCACGAAACTTGAAAATGTATCAGACTTCTGTTATCTTGGCGATACTATTTTTAATCATGACAGTGACTTAACCGCTATGAGAATTGCTAAGGCCATGGCTAAATTCAACGAATTGAATAATGTCATTCGTGATCAAGATATCCATTTATCAATAAGAAGGAAGTTCCTCGAAGCATGCGTACGGTCAAGACTAACGTATGCTACACAAAGCTGGAGGCCCTCATAACAATAAATGAAAAAATCATGTTGGTTTGGTTTTCTTCGCAGGATGATTAAAGAAGGCTTTCGTCGGAACCAGCAGAAAACGACTACAATAGTAACTTTTCCTTCGTGTATTCAAATTCGGGTGGTGAACGCATAATTAAAACTATAAGTTTTTGAATTTGCAATACCTGCAGTAAATTGCACATGTTTATCGCAGAAGTAACAATAACTTAACGAAATTAATTCTATTTTTCATACCTAGTAAGAGCCACTATCGTAACCCCTGTCTCAATATATCAAAACTGCTAGGTGACATCTCACCATCTCTAGCCAAACGAGAAACACAATCGAGACCAGGTTTCATCAGACTTTTAAAATCATGTATAGGTGAATAGGAAATCTGACTCATTGAAGCTAAATGCTTCATATATGAGTACCTAAAATGTAAAAATGTAATTTCACAAGATCATAGAAAGCCAAAAGTAATGCCGACCACAGACTACTATAGGTAATATAGAATCCCGTGTGCCAACTTCGTTTCATTTTTTACAGAAAAATACATACAAAAATTATTTGTTTGAACGACAATCAATATGGCAGCTTTAGCATCAAAAACATCATAAATTTTACCAACAGGAAGTTATAACAAAATCATGAATGCCAAAGAGTACAAAATGAACGTTATTTCTTATTACTGATCACTTTCATGGACAGAAAATAAGAAATGTTTACGATCTTTGATTTCACATGAAAAAATGTTAGAAATTAATCATATTATTGTTGTACTTATGTACAGGGAAGGAAGGTCAAAATACATATCTTAAATATCTAAATTTGAAACGTTTCTAATCAAAGCGACTCTTATTTTGTGTTTATTGATCCTTTATCTTTTCTTCCCAGTAAACCATTTCAAAATGTTTATGCTTTAAATCAAAATATAAATGTTGACGCAAGGGTATCTTTTTTGATAGTATAGTGAAGGTCAGAATGCACAATAACAAAAAGTTAAATAAAACCCAAACGCTTTTATAGCTTCCTTCGATTTTTAAACTAATGTAAAGAATGATTATTTAGCTTTAATATCATTAGTGTTATTACATACATAATGTTTGCTAATCTCTTTAATTAAACAAAATGTACAATTTAGGCAGGTCATAATCTTAAAAAACATTTGAATAAATGAGGGATAAATCACTGTTGAAAACTCTCGTACACCTTGACTCAAATTCCTATAGTATTTTTAGAAATCTCATGAACATCCTATTGTTTAAACATAACTCTAGTACATTTTTGAAGAGAGTGATTTCCTCCTCGTGAATAAAGGTCTTAAGCAATATCTTTCCAACATTTCTTGGTATACAGGGAGTTTCGCAAAAAAAGTCAACCCGCGAGTAAAAGGTCTCAAGATGGCCTTTAAAATTATTTTAAGATTGTTTAACTGATTTTTCCTGAAAAAGTAATGACTTGGCTACATGGTGGTCCAAAAATAAAAAAATAAACTGATTCATATTTCGCCTTAAAATTCATCCCGCAAATAAAAGGTATAAAAAAGGTAGATAAATTTATTTTAAGATTCACTAATCTTGCCTGAAAGAGTAATGACTCGGCTAGATGTGGTCCGAAGATCTTTCAAAAGGGATTGATATCTCGCCTTAAAATTGATTTTATGTGGAGGTCATTCGAGAGAAAAATATTTTAGATAGACTGGAATATAAAATATTCCGTTATCTTAAAGGATAAAATGCCTTTTATTAATCAATGCATCAATATTTCAGTTAACACGATCTCATTAAATATTCTTCATGGTTTTTTATTGGTCATGGAGGCAATGGTTTTCACGCGTGATCCATTTCATGAACGTATGGTTAGTTGCATCTTAAAATTGTTCATGATAATAAATCTCTTAATCGGCGTCGTTTAACTGACTAAAGAGCAGAGAATGTTGTGAAAACTTTTACGAAATGCATAGTTTCTTAGAAGTCTACAGTTTATTTGCCATTCGATTTCCCTCAAGACATCCTCCAGATAAGGTCAGCATATGGGAAAATGATAAAAAGTATGAAAAAATGGCACAAGTCATAACATATCTAATATATGTAATTCCAGTTTATCTCCAGTTTATGTTTTTTGAATGACCTTCGCATAAAATCAATTTTAAGACGAAATATGGATCAGTTTTTTAAGATTTTTGGGCCAGCAGCCAAATATTTGAATAATACTAGGCATGATAAAAAGAATAAATCTTAGTTTTCTACAAAGTTATTGGTTTATACGTGAATATTTTGATGAAGTGTAAGTCTAGTGATGAAGCCAAAAGTGAAAGTGAAAAACGCTAAAATATCAAGGTTTGAGTTTTTTGGCTAGAATATTTTGTGATAGAAAAGGATATTTGTGATATACCTTTTACCTTGTACTCCTGAAGAAGATACACAATAAAGCGGACAATTTGCTAATACGGACCCTTTTTTACAGACCAGATCGATTTCTTTTGATTTTTTACAACATACGCTTTATAAATTATATATGTTATGAAGCGAACACTCGTTATAAAGACGAATACTTTTTTCCAAACAACGATTCCAATGCAAAGCACTCTCAAAGCTTCAAAGCGGACATGGAGAAATCGAAAAGAGAGAATCAAAATTTACACAAAATACTTACATTACATATGCAACTTTCTGTCAGAGTTCAATTTCGAAGTTAAAATTTAGAGTAATTAGGGTGTAAAGAAATTCTAGACAAATTTACATTATTTTTTGTACATTCTTTTAAAAATATCTCATAAATAGTGGACAGCTTCCTAACACGGACCGTTTTGTTGTTACCAATGTGTCCACTTTATCAAGAGTTTATTTTAGTAAGGTGCTTATTTGAGAGAAGATGCATAATGATTTTTCATCATTATGCATTTTGAACTTCAATTTTATCATATTGTCAGAAATAAGATGTTAGATGAACGAAAACATTTATTATTCGGATACTTATTATTACGATATTGTTAAGTTAAATTCAGAAAATCGCGTGCAATCGAAAGTTTTAAATCTTAAATCTTCACAATGAAAAAAGGTATATAACTATTACAAATATTAGTAAAAATCATTATCGGCATTCAAATAATGAATAAAATAAAAAGTAAGAATTGGGAAATGTTAAGTAAATCATTAAGTAATCATCTGTAAAAAGACCTAGTCAGTATTTTATTTTAACTTGAGACTAGTCAGTAAAAAAAGTGATTATGCATTTTGACCTACTTATGCATTCTGACCTTCCTTACCTGTAGATGATTTGATATGTTAGATTTATTGTTTATAGAAATTTCGACAATTACTTCAAAAATATACATAGTAATGAATGTAATCAAAGTAATCGTATTTCCAATGTCTTACGGACAGTAGTCTTTCGGGATAAGCAACTGTAAAAATATAACCAAAATAACTTACCTTTTACGGAAATGTTCATATTGTATGAATGTACATCAGTGTAGTGTTACTTTACTCAGTGCAAACGTTCAATATCCATTTCGTAACAAACTGGAATGTTTATTGCAAAGATGATATATTTTTATCAATATAATTTAATTGGAGCATAAAATATTTTATTTGGCAAATGTCAATACAGACCATCTTTCGGTTAAGACAAGTATTGAAAGCTGGGCGAAATTAGTATACAATTTAAAAATGTATTATGTGCTTGATTTCCTTTGTCATATTATTTGTATTACATTAAAACATTCTACGGAAGATAAAATAACATTTTTTATTGCCGAGTAAAAGTAAACAAAATCAAACAACTTGGATCATCTATTTGAACCACTTTTGGTTTATTTATATATCTACCTATACTGAAGCTACTATTTGCACAGATATTTTAAATCCATTAAGAGAAATTCATATCGTTCTTTTTGATCATCAAAGATAAGTTGAAATCAAAACTTGGTATTAATGCAAAATATGTAAAGGAATGGAATTGAAAAGAACATATAAAATCATTAATAGCAGACCATAGAAATAAAACAAAATATTATGATTTTTGACAATAGAAATATTCAGTGGTAACAATAAATGATTTGTCTCATTGTGGCAATCAAATATTTAATCAATCATTTCACTATGACCAAAGTTGGCAGCATCTAAGACATGTATTAGTCCCACTTGTGTAGTCAACAAATTCTAATATTACGCTTGTAGTTCCTAAGATCCAACATATTCTTAAAAAAAATGAAAAACGTAACTAAAAAGGAAATCTTACACACGTTACATAACTTGATATAGGATGCAAAACATCTACTTCTGCACAACATAAACAACATTTGAATTTACAGTCCATAATAATTATGGTGTGGAAGTCAAAATCAACTATATCCTGGGAACTTACATTTCATTTGACATCATTTGTTTTGAAGTGTTGATATAAATAATGCAAAAGCATCCATGGATTCAATGGAATGTTTGAAGAACAGAAATAAAACGTAACTTTGTCGCTTTCTTCTATAACAGTTGAGTCACAGTATCATAAACTTCAAACATTTCCAAGTGAGTTAAGTTAAAGGGAAGAGGAAGCAGGGCCGTGAGTTCAAACGGTTTTGTCCTTATTTGTCGACGTGTGCACTAGATGAGATGTAAAACTTTCTCGCGTCACGTATAAACGTCATCTCAGAAAGACAAAATGAATTGAAGTCAAAACGGTGATGTCTGTAGACAATAGACCTAAAGAAAAATGCAAATGTCATAATTTTTTCTATTTTATCTAGGATTGACTTTTTTTTAAATCTATTGCTGTATTTCCTTCTTCTAAGTGCATCGGAGTACGAGCAAAATAGTCCTGTATTAAATATTAAAACTAAAAGTAAAAACTGAATAACATAAAAAAACAGACGAAATCAATTAATATAAAAATAAATATGATATAAAGTATGTAGTTATTTTTTAAAGATGTATATAAAACCACAAATGACAACCATCATGTATATCATCTTGTTAAATTCAACTTACAAATAAAAGAAATTCTTTTCGACGATAAATACGTTCTTTCGTTTCTTGATAGCTCTCATAGACATCTATGTTTGTGAACAATTTCAAAAAAGAAAAAATATCTTTAATGCTTTTATTTAAACAATATGTGGTTTCTTTATTCTACAAGGTTAGGAAAAAAGGGAAGCATAACTCAATTATACTGCATCCAACTAACTAATAGATGATAGACCGCAGATATTTTTTATTAACAACAATCAAATTTGAAAAATTGTTTTACATTTGAAATAAGATAAACCACGAATTATTTTTTACTTGGAACCACCAACATATTACCAAACACTAATTCAATTTCTTTGGCCGAATATGAAAAAAACTTGTGATGAAAGCTTTATAGTCAAACCCAACCATTAAATGTGTTTTTTTTTACATATCTTTCTATAAAGATCTATGTAATTTCATTTGGAAAATTCTAACCATTGAGGTTATGATGGATGGAGGTTTCTTTTGACGAATCTCGAAAAACTATATTTTGTGGTTTAAATTATAGAATTTAAATAATGATTAATAAACATAATTGTTTGACTTAGAGTGGGCAATTGGCTTCTATCAGATAAAAATGTGTGAAAGAGGTTCTTGGAATATTCCGGAGTTTCAATTTCAAGAAATATACTCATAAATTTTCTTAATTTGATTAAGATTTGAAAATCAAAAGTGTTTTATCTAATGCCATTAAGCTTCGAAACAGACATGATGACACTAGGCCTAAGCTACATAAAGTTTAGGGCTCAAATATGAGTAAAACGTACGATATCCTCTTCCAGTATTCATACACCCTGTCTCACAGGAACGATGAGCGAATAAATTCAATAGTGTATACCCCCCACCCCCCACCCCCACCCCTCCAAAAGAAAAACGAAACAAAACAAAACAGGGAAGACATTCAGCACGCACTAAGCATAAATCTTTTTCAGCAGATAAAAATAAGTAATTTTAGGGGAAAAGTAGAAATTTGACACCGTGACAAATGACATCATTGCTTTGAGACGGGGTGTATTCACTTTTCTTACCTGATATTCAGTTGAATCGAACATTCCAAGCTTTATTACAACTTTAAGATCAAAACAATATTAAGGCATTAAAACATTAAGACAAGAAGAGGTGCATGGGAAAATTTAAATCATATTTATTTAGCTAAGAAAGTGATAGAAGCAAAAAAGATCCTTTCTTACCTCTCGGCTTTATATCTCATATCGTACGTAGAATGAAACTTTTAAATGTAAACAAAAGAAAGATGAGCAAAAGCACAAAGAAATCTTTCAACACAGATTTTGAGATGATTGTTTGTCACAAAATTTGTTTATACATATTACCATGCTGCATTTCGGACATTAAGTCGTGATGCTGAATGTTAAATGAGAAGCAACTTCTATCATTCAACATTAACCGTATGACACAAGATTTCTTTCTACTTATCTATTGATAATTTTCTAAGGTAACCGTGAGAACAGATAAGTTCTGATTAAACCTTACACAGCGATGACGTTGACGTTAAATACAATATGTTTAAACACTCACATCGATGTCAACATGGGATTCTCGCTCAACCAGCACGACTCTAAGTGGTAATTGCAGTAATGAATATTGTGTAATATTTAATGAATTTTAATGAATGAATGAAAAACTGTTTTATGTAAATATCATATGATACAGTATATCGTTCGTCGATTTGACACTTCTTTGAGACTTCTTTCGTGACTATCTACTATCTATAAGCTTTAACTTGAGGGGCCAAGCATCAATTTTAATTCACTGATTCATAAGTTATGAACTTTTGAAAAGTGGCACTTAATTGGTTAAAAAAGTGTAGAAAAATGTCAAAA
>JAUKPT010004948.1:0-10763 GCA_032273505.1 Nanomia bijuga
ACATTTTCTTCTAAACAAGAAGGTACAAAAACTCCATTGTCATTTATTTTCTGAAGTACAACTTGAACGATATTTTTTCTTTATCTCAATTATTTGTTTGTAATTCGCTCCGATATTCAAATCAGAAAGAAAATTTACAAGTTTCTTATTTCGAGTTGCATGATACATATAAAGACCAAGCTCAATATTTAAAGGAGATTCTATTTTGTTGTAAGATGATGATTCAGGTTTATCTTTCTGGTAATATGACTTCAGAAGGAACTTTAATTATACTGTCAATTTTATTCGTTCGGCTAGAATCTGAGTCATAATATCCATTTAAGAATGTTGATAATAAGTTTGGTGCTTTGTACGAATCAAAACTACCATCATATTCCCAATGTTCAGATAGTATCTCATTGCGAATTTTTTTCGAAATTTTTCACAAAAATTTCATGTCGTTTTCATCGGGGCTAAAAGGTGAAATTACCTCGACCTGGGTTTTATTTAGCATAACACTTTCAGATTGATTTTGTTGAGTGCTTTTTACGAAAACTAATTCTTCAAAATTTTTCTTGAGTAACTCTTTCAAATGATTTTTATAACTACCAGGTAAGTCTAATTCTTTCATGTCATTTTCTAGTAAAACACCTTTGTATATTTCATTAATTTCATTCATTTTAATCATTTCTTTCGGTTTATCTGTAAGCCTCAATTCGATGATGTTTATCAGCTCTATATCAGATAATGCAAAAAAACAAAGTTTTCTTTCTCTACAGGTTTTGGTGCAGCCTGTCGTTTTTCTTTAACCCAGCAAATGTTATGATAGTTCATTAGCAACTGCGTCGTGAGCATTAGGAATCGAGTTTAATCTACGAAAGAAAGACTTATCAGATAATTTTGTGGAGACATTCAACATGTGGATTCTAGTCTCTTTGAATTCAACTGTTGTCAAGCCTCTTTCTGTCGTGCTTTGACAAATGATACAGAGGTTTCTGTCGAACAGTTCAGATCTACGATGGGTGACTAATGATTCATCTTGTTCCTCAGATGGCCGCTGAAGTTTACTAGGCCGTCCAGCTTTTCGTTTTATCAGGGAGGGTTCACCAGAATCGACTGAGCTGTGATATCTTTTCTTTGCACGTTCTAATTTCGAACCATTTGTAATATTAGCATAACAACTTCGATGATACGATGAATTTAAAGCTAATGTAGCAGAAAGGGCACTACTTGTACGATCAACAAAATTCAAAACAGTCCCATCTTTAAATTTAGCTCGTTCTCTAGCACATTCAAAAAGTCTTTTAAACGATTATGAAGTCAATTATGAAGAAGCAACCACGAAATTATATTAGTTGATTATTAATAGTTATTGAAAGTATTTTCACTTTAAAGTACTTAAACTTCGATCGTTTTTGACAACACATTTTTTATCTTTTATTTCGTCTCGCTATCGATTACAATATGTTCCCCATTTAGGATAAAATGTACAGTATATATATGTACATGCACATAAATCGAAAAATGTTTATGCTCATTTCCTGCATGTTTATCTTTTTTTTTATAGAAAATAATATGCTTATCCTTTATATTGTTAAAATATTTTTGTAATTGTAATCATTCTTTTTCTTGATTCGTGAAATTTTGAACACGTCAAGGTAATCAAAAATTGTAATTTACAGACCTGGCTGTAACATTTGATCTACTCAATGAATTTTGATAAAACTTTCAGAGATAATGTATCTTATCCAAATCTTTAAGTCTACCAAATATTTTATTGCTTTGTTGATCATAACATATTTTACAGACCAAACAGACCATAATTTACAAGACAATCTGGTCTGTAAATTATCAACCAATGATAATGAATATTTGAAACCTGATGGAAAATATGAAAATATGTACATGACGTGCACCGAATGACATTTATATAGCAGTTTTGAATGTGAAGATATTGATTTATTTCTGTTTTTAGACTCTGCTCTATTCTGGTCTGTAAAATGTACATTTGGCCGAAAAAGAATTGGAAACATACTTTTTTGGAATCCTCTCTCCATATGCTTTCCAAAAATGTATAACACTTGCTTCGAACAAAACAATCGCGCTATTGCTCAACCGTCCTGTTCGACGTTATCTATGAAATGATCTTCTTTTAAGTTATCAATTCGGAAGGAACGACTACATCTAACATGAGGAGTAATGGTGGTATCGAAGCGTTGGAATAGTTGTCTGAGTAATTATTAGATTTTTGACGTTTTCGTAAAACGTTTACTAATAGTAATAATATCTGATTGCAACGATCATGAAAACAGTAGACATGATAGTAAATGATGTGAAGTACTAACTTGTCCAGCAACCGTAAATATTCTCAATTAGAATTAAAGACACTTTTTATTCCCTGTTTTTTTTTCGTCTAAATAGTTTCAATCAGAAAGGACTTTCCAGAGAATTTACTAAAGGCAAAACAAAATTTTCTTTATTAAAAAAAAATTTGCAATCCAATGTGATTTGGAAGAAAACACTACAGCAAACAGTATTTATGAACTTTTTGAAACTGCCTGTCGAGAAGCAGCCTCTACCAACATTCCTCGAAAACCGAAAATAAAGAAAAGAAAACCCTGGGAATGTGAATAAATTCGACAAAAACGAAATGAGCTTCATATACTACAGAAAGTAAAGGAATCGCTGCCCACAACCGAGAATATAGATCGTTTTAATGAAGCACAAGCCTCGCTTAAAACAGCATACAGTCACGAACAGACATACTATCTTGAAAATAAAATAAATCAAATTAGAAATTCAACCATAAACAAACGCTCAGCTGAAGCTTGGAAACCCGTAAATGAAATTACAGGAAGGAAATCCACTAAGCTGAAAGGAAATCCTCCAAGCTGAAAGCCGAAAACAATGAAGAAAGAGAAAAACTATGTGAAAAACACTTCAAAGATATCCTTGGAAAACCTCCTCGAGTAACTGATGAATTAATTACCCCAATAGTTAACGAAGAACTCAACATCAAAAAAGGTGAATTTACCATTGAAGAATTGAGAAATGCACTCAAACAAACAAAAGATCATAAAGCTTGTGGTCTAGATGAAATACCAGCAGAAGTGTGGAAATTACCTGACTTCCAAGAACTTCTCCTAAACTTGTGTAATCAAGTATACAACAATGATCCCATAAAGAGATGGACTGAAGGTTGCATCCTCCCTTTCCGAAAAAAGGGAGACCTTACCCAAACCAAAAATTACGGTTTCAGATCGAATCGCTCCACATCAGGACAAATTCTGACAATTCGTCGTATAGTGGAGGGAGTCAAAGCTAAAAATCTACCAGCAACCCTTTTATATATCGACTTCGCCAAAGCTTTCGATTCAATCCATCGAGGAAGAATGAAAGACATTCTACTTGGATATGGAATACCACATGAAACAGTCAATGGCATAATGATGCTTTACAAGGATACTCGATCCTTAGTCAGATCCTCAGATGGAGACACATCTTTCTTTGATATCACAGCAGGTGTATTTCAAGGTTACACTCTAGCTCCTTTCATCTTCGTCATCTGCGTCGACTATGTTCTGAGGAAAGCCATTGACGAGAAGCTTGGCTTTACGCTTATGAAGAAACGAAGTAGACGACACAAAGCAAAGAAAATTGCAGACGCAGATTATGCTGACGATCTGGCTTTACTGACAGACTACCTTATTGATGCAGAGACTACCCTCCATAATGTAGAGCAATTGGCCCAAATAATCGGTCTTTATGTCAATGCAGCAAAAACAAAATACCTTATCGGACAAAAATTCGGCGGACAAAATTTTCGGCACCAAGCCCAATTTTTGGCACTTTTGTCCGCCGAAAGTTTTGGTCAGCTGAATTTTTGTCCAAAACTTTGCTTACCGTAATTCGTGTTTTTACTATGTTTTCTAAGATCTCCAGAAAAAGAGGCAACAATAGACTGTATTTTGCAAGAGACTATAATTGTTGCAATATCAGCGTAATGGATCTGGCGTTTTGATTCTATATTCTATTAACAAATTAACGAAAATTGAAATTTTCTGAAAATTCAGGAATTACTGCGAGCAGGTACGGTGAAAAATCAACGAATTCGGGCATGTAACATGGTTGGGGTTTTGGGCTGTTGAACCCGAAAAATGTGGGATTTTGCTAAGTGCGGATCAAGAGCAAAAAGACGTAATGAGAAATAATAAAGACCTGTAATACATATTTTATTTTAATATTTTCCCTCTATAAATAGGTTATTTATTCGATTCATTCAAGTTAGAACATTTAATTAACGCTGCTTTTTTTTTATTTCTTTGAAAATTTGGCCCTTTTAACACAGACACCCCTACAACGCCGGCCCTTATTAACGCCAGTCGCAAAAATAATGCTGAATTAGGGCCGACGGAAAAAAGGCCAATAAGGTACACAGAAGATATCAGGTTTGGATTTTTGATTTTTGTGCCTATGTGGGGACATAAAAATAAAAAGCCATCTTGGCCCCATTTTGGTCCAAAACTGCGTGTATTGGCTAACTTTGTGACATCAGGTCTCGGGAATGGATAAATATTTTTCAATTTAGTAAAAGGCATATGATCCCACATTTCCATCAGGAGATAAACATGTTAAAACAAACAAAATCTTAAATTTTGAAAATAAAAGCTTTGCAATTTTCGATTAGTATCACTGCTTCTTCACCGCGGAAGTGAATGGTACCGTCCACCGTGTCAATTGGCTGAATTGTACAGCCAAAACTAAAAAAAAAGGTTTCATAGGTGAGAACATTAGAATACAGCCAGCATGTCAGTAATGCAATCAGACAAAAATTCGGTATAACATTCTCATGTCAATTTTTAGAAGAAGCATAAAAAACACAAATTATGCTAAGTTAACTTCTGGACAAAAATTAGGTGGACAAACAATTTCGGCACACAAAATTTCCGGCGGACAAAATTTTTGTCCGCCGAATTTTTGTCCGATAAGGTACATCTCTATCAACCAAGACACAACAAGAAGCATTGCATGCTGATAAACTTGATCAAGTATATGATTTCAATTACCTTGGTAGTCTCATTGCATCTACTGAACAAGATCTAAATAATCATCTTGGAAAAACATGGGCTGCTTTGAATAAAATGAGCATCATCTGGAAATCTACTTTACCGAATAATCTCAAAAGAGACTTCTTTAGAGCCACTGTCAAAACTGTTCTTGTCTATGGTTCAATCTCCTGGACGTTGACATCTATACTAGGGAAAAAGATTGATGGTGCTTACACCAGAATATTACGAGTAGCTTTGAACAAATTCTGAACTGACAGCCTTACCAATATTGAACTCATGGTAAGATACCCTGTGTAACAACCACAACGACTCCATTGAACTAGCCTGGTTCTGTGGGAACCATTACACGGTAGAAGAATCTGTGGTAGAACAATCAAAACATATATTGACCAACTTGAGGACGACGCAGGCTGCTCAAAAGAAGACCTACCAAATGCCATGGAACATCGGAAACAGTGGAAGGGACGTGTCATTGCAGGCCGAGCTAGCTCGAACTGATGATGATGATAGTGTTACAGGGCTAATGTGGCAGTAAAAGCATTTCTATAGATTTAGGAAAATTAGCTATGAACATGTCGACTGTAAATGTTGATTGTTATTTTGTAATTCGTGCTCCTTTATTTGCGTTTTTTATTTTTTTCTATATTATCAAAAGAGATAGCTTGATGATGACATAATAGTTCTTTTAATCTTATTTCTTAAGATTGATTATGATATCTATAGCGTCAGAAGTAAAGTTTTGTTAGGGGGAAAGCGATGGGATGAAATAGGTTTTTGGAAAAAAATAAAATACTTAACGGAATTTATAAAAGTTAAAATTTTAAGCTGAAACCCAACAGACTTATAAGTAGGTTATAACATGTTTTTCTCATGATTTCATACTCGACTTCGCCTCGTACTCAATTATGAAATAACCATGTTATAACCTACATTTATATCATTGTCTTAAGTAGTTATACGCGTTATTCAATGAGCATACAGTTGTGCAGCTGATAGGGGAATGACGTGTCGTCTGCTGCATTGTGTTATATTAAATATAACATTTTAAGTATGAAACATGCCGTTATGCGTGTGAGAAAATATTACGACTTTTTAATCACACTTTGGAATGTATTTAATGCATCGAAGTACTGTATTATACATGTAAAACAATTACAAGACTTCGCTAATTATACACGTGCAATTTCGTTATTACTTTTCCTTTGTAACATTACGAGTTATCAAGACATCAAATTTTCTCTGATTTGCATGATATGTAAAACATGAGTAATCACACCAAGGCATGCTAAAATCATGGTATTTTGGGGTGAGAAATGGTCGAAATACCCCGATTTTGGCCGGAAACATTTTCAAATATTGTTTTACCTTTGAGTGTTTTTGTAGGGGACATTTTCGAACTAAATTCTTCAATAACGGCATCGCGCCATTAAATTTCACCTCTCATGCCACACAAATGTACCACAGGAGAAAGGGTAAAATGTTTGGGTCATTCTAGCGGAATTTTGGCCTGAAACCCAACTTTTAGATGTGGAATGATTTAATGATTAAAATTACGTAAAAAACAATACATTTTCGGAACACCTATTAACGCGTATACCTTCTTAACATTCCACGCTATTCCGAAAATTTCTCCATGTTCATTAATCTTTTAATGGTTCAATGTAACGATGATTAACTGTGCTACATTACCTCCGGATATAGGGCTTGAATTAAGACGCATTCTGATATATTTTTTGAGGTGCAAAAGTCAGCGGTTCCCTTAGTCGCAAATTTTCTTCTTCATTTTTCCCACCCTTACAATGTTTTTTCCAACTTTTTTTACCCATCGTACCTGCCTAAGTAACTATCTTTTCTATAAGCCAAAAAAATGAAGAAAATCCGAGAAATTCAAAGCTTTTATTGCGAAAAGAAAAATCCGTGACAACTATTTGTGAACAGACTTTACATACCCTGCTTTCGATGAATTTAAACTCTCCCTTGCAGAGGCCTTTTTAAATTTAACATAGGTTTTTAAATATATTTTGTTAAATAATTTCAAATAATGACGGAGTTTGTTTTGAAAATTTTCCGAGTTTCCCACCGGCTGTTCTCCCGACATTTTATTCAGCAGTTGTTTTTAATTTCTTTCTCCACACTGGGTTTGTTTGCACTGCTGCAACATCCCCGTCATTAATTTATTTTTTTGTTTCATTTAATTGATTTTATCAAGCCTTTTATAATATTGATATACAACGAATAAATCAAATGATTGATACTTGGGGTTTAAACGTGTTTTATGTATACATTGATTGAAATGAAAAATATATAAATTTATATCTATCAATTCTATAATAAACTGATTTGCTTTGAAATGATGACGTGTACGATTTTCTTTAGTAATAGTCCACGTGTATTCCACAAAAATAATTCGTTCTTATATTGTCTTCTAGCTTAAGGATGCTGTACGTAAATCTTTAAACATCGACTACCATTTTCTTGTCTATCTCCAAATTGCCAACAACCTGAAAAAATATTACGAAATCCATAAAAGCAATTATTTTTGAAGATATATTGAAATACCCGAACCTTTGTAACTTTATGTGAAAAAATCGGCAATTTCTTTCAAAATTAGTTGGATTTTTTATGAAGAAGAAATTAAAGAAAAAGTAAAAAAGAAATTATCATTTATTATCAAATAAAAGTTAAAATACACAGAAGAACCAAAAATAGAAAGCATATGTAATGTAAATAGATATTTAATTAGCAGAAAAACAAAAACAAAACAGAATGAAAGAGGACGGGAAGCAGAAGCTCGAATAATTTAGTACATTTTAGATAAGGAAATGGGGGGGAAATCTTTAATAAATCTTATGGTTGATTTAATGACAATTCGATTTTCATAATAATTCAAGGAATCGTGACCACATAAAAGTAGTATAGGATCAATCGAGTTTATTAAATAGTTCGTGTGACCCTCTGAAGTAAACATTTAATAAGGTAATGCTTAGTTGATTCACAATTTAGAGTACAAACGGATAAGTATGTTGGTGTGTCAATAAAGTTGTGCCTAAATTTGTTTTAAAAGGACTTAAACCAAAACGAAGCTGGAATAACCATTTGACACTTGTTGAATCTATTATATCAAAAGCTTCTTTTTTTCTAGGCCGAATTATTTTTAATAAAGATGGATTAAATATGAACAATAAGAGTTGCACTTTTGAGATCATCATCAATTTTGTAACATGGCATCAGGATAGATGGAATATTTATACTTTTCATTTCTATAAGGCAAAAGGTATAAGATTCGTTTTAGATAGAAAGAAAAAAGTTCTGATGTTTAGAGAGATGCGACCATCGATATTCAGGAGTGAGGTTGTTCAGTATCTTGTAAAATATATTCAGTCGCCTAAACATATCTATTATATAGGGATATTTTTCAGTGTTTGCTCCTCTGCACGTTTTAGTAAATGCAAGAGCTTCCTTGTATTGTATTTTTTCAAGTATTTCCATATGTGCATCTTAATTAATTTATTTTGAAGCACATTTGTTTAGATTGAACACTCTGAGATAAATTTACGTCATTTCACTTCCTATTATTCAAGCTTTTTAGAAAAATATTTCCCTTTATCTTGCTTGTTTTTGACTTACGAGCCTTATGCTGATGCTCCATTATGTTTCTTTAAGTCTAACTTCCTCTAAATTTGGCCCACCCATCTTTCTCTCCTCAGGAAATTAAGTGTGAACTTGATTTTTTTTTTATCTGTTGTATATTTAATTTGTTACTTGTTTACTCACGATCTTTCTTGGGAAAGTTTTTGTTTCTTTTGGTTTATTATCGGTTCTTTGTTATTTTTTGTTTATGGTTACATGTTCGTTCGTTAAGTTTCACCCGGTCTTAACTATGATAATAGAATCTATTATTAAAAGTTCAAGACAAAAATGGAGCTTTATAAATTAAGAAACTGTGAAAATATGCTTCAACAAAAACGGTGGCTTATAGAAAATAAATTTGTTTTTTATGTTTTCTCTAAACGTGACAGTTATTGGAAATGAGGATTTTCATCTTCTTTTGGGTTTTGAGATAGTATTACAATCTGTTGACTTCAATTTTTATTTGTTTTGAAACTTGATGAAACCTATGAATGTACTTATTGCCATATAACTAAAGTGGGAGTTAAAGGGTTTTTGTAAATGGAAAATATATCGCTGTGTTCCTTGAAGCCTGAGTACAACGAATATCGATAAAACCCGATCATAAAAAAAATATGCTCAGATATAGATTTCAGTTTCTAAACGAAATCAACTTAACTTACATTTCGGAATTCTTCATAACTTATTTTTCCATCGCCGTCAAGATCGAACTGTACAATTGTTTTGTCGACGATTTGTTGGAGTTGTACTTCTTTCAAGTTGTTGCCAACCATCATCTTCAGGACGGTGAACAGCTCCCCGTTTGAGATGAAACCATCCTGATTGATATCATATACTTGAAAAGCAACTGAAAGGAAGTGAACAGAATAAAATAACAAATCTTTCACTAAAAATAAACAGCTTCAAATCATCAGATAAAAAGGTAAGCGCATGCATCAGACACGCCTTTAAGTGGAGAGGAGGACAAACCCCTCAGAAAAAATATTTACATACGTGTCGATCAAACGCCTTTAAACGATATTTGCTGGTTAAAAAGAATGATATTATGTCATAAATAGCAGTCAAAAATCTGACAAAACCCCACTTGGGCGGCTTAGTGGGCCCCCATTTCTCCAGTTTTCACTTCGCAGAACTACGCGTGTTTCGATTCGTCTCACTCCTCTAACCTACATGAAACCTGAAGCCTGCGTGCATTTATTGCTAGTACTCTTTTTTTGGCGATGTTGTCTATTCCAACAGATAAAATCAATGGTAGACCCAAGAGACTTTATTTCTTATTATAAAAGAATAAGCAATTTTTTGTTTTAGTAAAGAACGTTTCTTCTTTTCGTGCGTTTAAATGGAAATTTTCGACAGACTCACTGTTTTTGTACTATTCATAAAAGATTACCTATTTAAATTAAAAACATTGTTTTATCAGTGTAGAAATATACCTTATTACTTTTTCAGCAAAGTTCATTCGATGTATAGCTAAATTCATTTTTTGAAGATAAACCACATTTAACCTAACCGTCAAAGTTTCGATATGATGGATAAATTTAAGAAATTATCTAAAACATGAATGATCATTATCAAGTCATTAGTTTCTCTTATCTTTGAATTATTAACTATTATCTAAACAATATATAATCTAAACAATTATATTTTTACAATTAATAGAAATTAACCATGCTTTTTCCAGAATGTATTATAGTTTAAAATAGTTAGTTCACCTACGAAAAATGACGGATTGACTAAGTAGTGTGGAAAGAAGTGAAATGCCCCACTTTTTTGCGGAGGAGAAACTCGCCAACCTTACCGAGGCCATATGAAAGCCGATAATCTTCGTGAGAACATTCGTAATTAAGCGTGTACCTTAACGAATACATTTATAACGATGACGTCACAACGCGATCGACTGACAGACTGCCCCGCCCCTTCAAAGTAATCCACATCCCTGAAAATTGAAACTTGTCATTTTAACCCGAAATTTGGTATGGAGACTGATTCTTTGCTATGGACGTTTCATTTGAGGTATTTCCCATGAAGCTTTTGCCGAAAAAAAATCGTGCGCACTTAGTTACGACTAAAAGAAGATATTTCGAA
>JAUKPT010004949.1:0-10763 GCA_032273505.1 Nanomia bijuga
AGAGTTGATTCACCAATATGCAAAGTATCATAAATAGGAAATTAATATTCATTGAGATATAGACAGATCTTTGCTAAGGCTAACATTCGGCTCCTCTAAAAATGCTAACTTTTGGCTCCTATTATGCCCGCATTTTGATCATATCTTTCCATCTACAACTTTCCATATGATGAGACTTCTTGTAGCATAATCATGCTATGTATGATGTTAATTATTATGTGATCTAATATTACCCATAAAATCTTGCTGTACTGACTGGCTTGAAAAGCCACAAACTTCTTCTTCTAAAAAACTGCCAACCAACAACATCTATTTTAGTTCTCTTCTACCCCCTCCATTTTCTACAGAAAACATATTCCACCTAAAGTACAAATAAATACTGAAGTGAATTTTCACAGATGATTAGTACAGTATCTGCATATTGATGAAAGTTTGAGTATTTTGCGTACATTTAATTTCGCTAAAGACTCTGAGAATTGATATCAAAATTTAGGTCAGTCTACTTTACATTGACCCTCTGCTATTCCTAGAATACACTAATACAAATACATGATGTTATGCATATCTTTTAGGATTTATTAGTGAACAAGTTGGTGAATGCTGTAGACCGCCTGGAGGGTGATATTTCAATGTTTGAAGCACAGCTTGATGCTCAAAGGCAAGAAACAAGAGCAACCATGAAGACATTAACAGAAGCTTCTACAGAATTAGAAGTAAGTAAAGGCAATAGACCAGTGGTGCACATCACACATGACTAAGAGTCTGAAATTGGGGATGTGAGGGGGAAAATGAATCTAAATCCGACAGTGTAATAATTATTCTTTTATCGTTAAAACAGAAACTATGAGTAAACTGACCCAACAGATCTCTGCTTCAGAAAAATATCCGAAAAAATTCCAACAGAATTAGCCAAAACTCTGAAAAAATTTAAAACTCTGATAGTTTGATAGAAATCAGACAGCTTGCGATGCCACTGCATTGTTCAGAATTTTGGTGACGTCACGTCGAAAAAGTGCTGACGTAAGCAAAATAATAGTCCCAATTATTTTTTCTTTTGGATTTTTGTGTACAATATAGATTATAATACAAGTCTGCTGACTCTGGCATTGATTGCATTATTTTTGCGGATTTTAGAGAGGGGGGTGGAATCCGCCCCCTCCCAATCTTATAGTGCTCAAAAAAGCCCAGTCCAAATTGGGTTAAGCATAGCACACCTTAATATTGAAGCACATGTTTATTGCTCATGATTTAGTGCTAGGCATATATCTGAAATAGAATCATATATTTGAACAACATAAACCTTAAAAATCAGGGGGGGGGTGGTACTAAAATGCCAGACAAAGTTTTTGTCATTTTTGTACCATGATACTAAGATTTTTAGTACCAAAAGTGGGCACACACCATCCAATTTCCTCTCTGTTCCATTGGGTTTTATATAATTTCCATATTTAGGAATTTTTTAGAACTAAAGATATACAATTTTTTTTGACATCTGCAAAAAAATTTAACGGTCACATAGTGTCAAATGTATGTCGATTTTTGTTTCAAAATTTGGTAACAATCTATTCCGCTTTGTAAGTATATAAAGTGCAACAGCCATTTCTGACCAGTCAGAATCAGATTCATAAGGTTTGGATGCTAAGTGAAGTCTATTCAGAAAAAGTATGTATTCAGTGACAGATATTCAAAATATTTGTTCATCAATTTGAATCTGATCGCATTTTTCTTGTTCTTTTAGGCAATTGAACTTGAAAAGAAACAATTACTCCAGCAATGGAACAATAGTTTGATCGGTATGAAGAAAAGAGATGAAGCATTTTCTGCCCTACTAGAAACTTTAAGGTAACATGTCGTCTTACTTTCTACTGTAATGTCTATATATGCACATACAAATTCTTTTTGGGTCCTGGGCTTAGGGGAATGATTTGACAAAGCTGCTAGATTAGAAAGTGGTGTTTTGACAATTGTAAACACAGATTCAATTACACATAAGTTTTATATTTCATCGTACATATCTATATTTCATCTCGATATAAACATAACTAACTTCTGACAAAATCATAAGAATATATGTAACTATAAAAAAACTTATAATTATAAATAACGTGAATTGTCGACATTTCATTAAACGTGTTCATATAGAAATGTTCACATGAAAGTTTTTACACTCTAATCTCACTAAACAAAAAACAGTGATAACCAGTCAAATCAGTCTATGATCGATGAATAAAATAGTTCGTTGTGAATTATTTTCTTTCCTTAATATTTTCCTTATGCAAAAATCAGTAAAATGAGATTTGCTTAGAAGTAACTTCGGGTGATTTGATGAATGTACTAATCGCCCTGCACACCGCAATAATCCATTTACATCGTTATATAAACCTAATTGTAATTGAAGTTGGTTGTTTTTTCTTTTAATAATATCAGCAAAATCTCGTTCTTGAATGAATTTAATCCAAATATTTTCCGATTTTCAATTTCATCCACACTAAGGGGGCCAGTTTTTGTCTTTCTAAGAGAATTTGAGATGATCGAAAACACCATGCAGTCACACGTATTAATCTCCTGAAAGGACCCATCACTTCCTTTGAAGTACTTATCATATTGAATTCAAACACTTAACTAATTTTTGAGTTATTAATCTCCTTTTCCACCATGTCTTACAAATATTCATCATTGACAGCAAATGTTACATTTGGTCATTTATCTTCTGGTAGCTTTAGCCATCCAGGGCCATTCCACCACAAATCATTCTCCTTTAATTTCTCCACACTTTGACCTCGAGATGAAATATCAGCAGGATTCTCTGCTGAACGTTTGTATCCAATATTGATATCGTAATTGCGAATTTCATCCACTCTATCTCGTACAAAACGTTTCAAACTCTTTCTATAGCTCACTTATAATCTGTGAATAGTCGTTCATGATGTATCTGATGACCTATTCGGCAACCAATCACAACACCTAATAGTTCTAATCGAGGAATTTAAAATTTCTGGTTTAATAGGACAAATTGTGTCTTTGAGTAAACCAGTTCAACATGATTATTAACACCATCATCAATTTTCAGATAACCTGCTGCAGTATATGCATTTTGTGATGCATCGCTAAATGTTATTAACATATTCACAATAGAAACATTATCAATTCTAACGAATCGATTCAACTTAATTTGATTTATGAATAACAATTGCTTTACAATTTTATTCCAGTCAACTAATTTTTCTCCAATTATTTCTTCATCCCAAGAAATATTTTCTCTCCACAAATCCTGTAAAAATTATTTTGCTTTCAAAGTAACAGGTGACATCAGATTAAGTGGGTCAAACATTTTTGAAACATACTTCAAAACATTTCGCTTAGTTAAATTTTCATAGCTTTAAACCTTGTTGTTAACCAGAACGATTTGATCAGATTTTCGAAACCAAATCATACCTAATAACTTTACTGTCTCATCTTCACATCTATCAGCATCATTAATAACATTCATAACTTCATCAATGTTACTCCTCCATTGACGCATATTCATAGATGCTTGGGTAAAAATCCTTTTAGTTTCTGCATAAATCTCTTTTGCTTCAGCTGTAGATGATATGCCAGTGGTTGTCGATGTACATATCACTCTTTATTTTGTATGGCACCTCACTATCAAATTTATTTAAGTGATGTAATATAGTGATTGCTAATAGAAAGGCTGCCAAAGATTTTAAACGAGCTTTAGCCAATTTCAAATTATCAGCCAATGCATTCTTCGAGATTTTTCACAACCAAAGGACCCTATACCGCTCCTTATCCATCACTACTTTTTCATTAAACTGTTTCATGGCATCAGCATCTTCAGTGCTTTTCGTATCTTTACTGATTCCTATTACTTCCAATTCACATGACTTGTTGATATCATTATCACTTTCTTCAAAAATCATGGCAAAATCTTCCTCATTCGAACCAGTACTACCAATTTGACCTGAAAATATCCGAGAGTACCATTGACCAAATATAAATGTCATGAATTTGAATCTTCTCTCCTTTCACTATATCCTCATAGTATTCATTTCCAATTAATAAATCTATCTTTTCACAGCGACTGTTTTCCGGAAGTTCATCAGCCATATTTAAGTCCTTGCATATTTTCCCATACCTTTCCATAGATATTTTCTTCCTCATTGCTGTCCCCTGTAACTGTATTGCAAATTCGTGCCTTGATACTTTTACATCAACCATTTTTTTCAATATTAATAATGATGTTAATTAAGTTTGCATGGTACTCTGCTTCTTAGTACCAAATGTGTTAAGCGTAACAAATGCAGATTTTCCACCTTGTTGCCCAATTGAATTAGCCATTTCTAATGTAATATACAAGTGTTTAGCTCCGGTATTTAACAAAACCATTGCAATATTCTTTCTACCTGATACTTTATTTACAATTTCTATTCTTGCAGTTTTTATCAATACTTCATGAAGGTCGTTTCTAGGATAATCGTTGCCCAACAACCCCTCGCTCGCCCTTTTCATTCACAGTAGATCCAAAGAAGAATGATGGTTTTTCTTCATTTTGCAATAAAGGCACGCCTTATCACTCCCACAAGCTTGTACAAAATGATCAACATTTTCCTTTTGCTTTTACTTTCCTCTCTTCTAGCGTTTTGTATCTTTGACACTCATCAGACCAATGATCCTTTTCGCAAAACATGCACTTGATTCTGGATTCACGTGTCTACAATCATTCAGTGGTAAAATCTAAACAATGCTCTCTCGTATAATCCCCAACCTTCTGTCTTTTCACTTTAAGTGTTCAATAGCTTTGTCATATTGTGATTCAGTTAGACGAATTAAAGTTTCTTTTGCTCCTCCAATTAACGATGACATGAAGTAATTGAATTTGTCAATTTTTGATATACCACTATTTGAGTGAACCATTGAATTAAACGCAGTTTAACGGTACTTTCGCGTTTCGTTTCTCTCTTGTCATCTACTAACGAGGTGTCGTTAATTTTTTGAATCATGGATCTCTTATACTCAGTTTCAATCAAAATAGCTTTTCGTTTACTCTCATTTAGACCCATTGACTCAAATTCTTCGATCAATTATCCAATAGAAACCAAGGCCTCGTTAGCATCCTTACTCAATTCTGCACTAGCTTCGTCGCATCAAGCTCTCGTTACAATCCAACAAGCTTCTCATAAGATTCAATATTCGCTATTAATTTTGAACGTAATGATTTTAAGAGTTTGACATCATCTTTATTACTAGCATCCGTTACTTGTTTGATACAATCTTTTAATCTCTTTTTTATTGTGCCCAATTGCTTCCGTATACTCCTAACATTATAGTTAAATAGTTGCGGCACCATGTAAACACAGATTCAATTTCACATATAAGTTTTATATTTCATTGTATATATCTATATTTCATCTCGATATAAACATAACTAACTTCTGATAAAATCATAACAAGAATATATGTAACTATAAAAAAACTTATTATTATAAATCATGTGAATTGTCGACATTACATTATAAGCATGTTCATATAGAAATGTTCACATCAAAATTATTACAACAATACTCAATACTAACTTGAAGTCAATTAAGGAATAGTACCTTTTGTTTTGATGATTAAATATTTTACTTTTTCATCAATCCTTTCACTAGAAAACGCAAGCAGACTAATATGATTCTAGACATCTTTGACTTAACCCATCCTTGAGCCTACTCTTAAGTCCCTTAATAAACGGATGGGGTGGTATAAAGGGTGCTAAAATGAACACATGGATTGTAAAAAATCTAAGACAGAGTTTGAATATTACCCACAAGTTACCCTTATAATGTTCGACAGAGCACAGCAGTGGATGTTGTTTGACAAAATAACCAAAAATTTATTAACATTATATGAATAACAAAATTTAGATACCAAAATATATAGACAAAAAGAAGGTTACAAGAATATCTTGTAATATTTTTTCTACATTTACAGAATTCCTTTTTCAGTTTCTTGATCCTCTGACACACGCAATTTGTGATTTCAATAAAGAAAAGAAAATATTTAAAATAACCAAAAATCAAAAACATTTATCATCATAATTTTCTTTGTAAATATTTTAGTCTTCAAAACCAACAGATGATGGCGATTGAAACCGAATTGGATGGTTATAAAAAACAAATACAGAAAGCGCAAGAACAAAACGAGCAGCTGACCTACATGTACAACCGGATTGAAAGTGATATCAGTTCAGTGAAGAAGCAGATCACCATCTCGCTGAACAAACAAGAAGCGCTGAAGATCGAGTACAGCACGTACAACCGAACGTTGCACGAGACCGAACAGTTCCTTAGTAGAGCTCAAACAGTAAGTCTCCTTCAAAAGGCTCATTGTTCTTGATAAAAAAAAATCTTGTTGATTCTTCATTTTCTTGGCAGCTCTCCCTAGATGACGAAAAAAATAACATTCTGCTGTCGACAGTTCGTCAGATTTTTACCTAAGATTTTGTGTGGATCGGAACGTTGTAAGATTCTCCAGCACTACTGCTTCTCAAAACTAAGGCTAATTTAGACTATTGTTTATTTTCTGGATTACATCATCAAGATTCTGATCGGTTCATTCAAGAATAATGTCATCTTTTTTGACTTAATAAAACACCAAATTGTGACATTTGTTAAGTGAAGCAATCAGATTCTTCATGGTGTAATATTCAACCAATCAAATTTGACCGCATTTTGAGATGATTTTCAGTGGTGCACTTGTAATTAGGATTTCTAAAAGCCTTTTGTTCGATATATCGATTATGTCAACCAAAGTCTGTTAAGTAGTTCGACAAGATAGATCTTAGGTGTAGTAGGGGGAAAGGGCTTCAAAGGGCTGTTCTTGATAAAAAATATCTTGTTGATTCTCAAGTTGCCCCCCTCCCCCACCACACCAAAGATACAAATGTATTCACTAATATGGGGGTTTTTGTAGGTTGAGATTCACGTGTTTGGTTTACTCAAAAAGGCCAACATGGTACAGTTTTGCAAAAAAGCAGTGACGTTTTTAAAACAAACAAAAAGGTAAAAAAAGAAAATACTCAAATAATCTCCTATGTGTATAGCGGAGTTACATACACAGCCACTTCTTCTACTTCTGCACAAGCTACTGGTTGTATTGTTCTTTGTATACAGAAAACATCCCCCCCTCCTAAAGGCAACCCCCTAAATAATAAGCCAAACTTTGGTAACCACTTTAAAGATATGGCCTAAAAGTGTCGGATAAAAGTGGTTTTAAAAAGAGATTTTAAAAACAATATCTGTTGTGATTGTTGTACATGTGGCGATTCTGGAAAATTTTCAACCATTTTGAGGCTTGCGGACCCAAAAATGGCTAAAAAATCAAAATGCTGCATATAATTTTAGTATCACCTTATTTTCTAGCCCTGGTGTAAAACCCAATTTCTGAACACCCAATCTTCTCAAAGTGGTCGTTTTAGGTGGAAATTGGATAATTTTTTAACATATAGGGATTTCTATAGGATTTTTGAAGACCCCGCCGTCTCGCGATATCGGCCATAAAATGAGAATAGGCTGGAATTAACAAGCAAGTGAGCCCATTTTGAAAACCTGAGACATAGGTCTACAACATATCTAACAGAGAACAAAATTTGAGTCTTTCACCTTGGACCCCCCCTATACCCTTAAATGCACCACGTGGACTTATATAATACATATAATACATATTTTCTCACTTGTTAATCGCCAGTCAGATATTCCTACAAGACTTCGCAATGCTTTTATTATCAACAATATTGTAACTAGATGCCCCAGAATTGAATCAGTATGAATAGCAAAAGATATTTTTTATACCAGTGCCGCAAATTTTATTATTTTTCCTCGTGCCCGAAGAATCCCGAAAATTTAAGAAACTTTGAGCCTTTATTAAGGTCATAATTTAGAAAACTTATATCTGTAGCAGTGAAATCCTCTGACCTTTATATCAATGATCCATTCATAATCATGCCTATATATGAGAAAAATTTTACCATGCTCATTTTAAACGTTTGGAAGACATTGCATTGTGGAATTAAATGATGCCGAAAGTGATAAGTTTGTGTTTTCTGTGTTGTTTTTTATGTTGGGTAGTTTTGTATATTGGTGAAAGTGACCTTGTGTGTGGCTCTTCTCGCGGAATTGAAGGACAGTTTGTTTTCATATTTATTATTATCATTTCCTGGTTTGCAGTATAGTTGGGAATATTTAACACTGACCTAAATGGCGTCCCATAATGATGAGGCTTATTCAGCTGGATATAAACCTGCTTTTTATACTATAGTACCCAAAACTCTCCACGAGAAATACATAGAAGCGTGGTATAATTTTAGTGGAAGCAAGTTGACAAAAGAGAGAGCACTAACACTGGCGAATGTATATTGGAAGACGAGCACAACCTTATAAAAAGACCAGTGTAAAGGTTGCAGATGCTGGTTTCACGATGCATTTTAAGTTTTTAAGTTTTCGATCTGTAATTTTAAGCTATTCGAATATCAACTTTGAATTTTCGTTTCTTTAATACATACTCTCCCGTCTATAATACAATATTTTTTATAAGAAACAGTACTGACAACGTTTAGAAAAATAAGGAACCCAACAAGTCTGGCCAAAATAGTCACCCTTGGTAGGACACTTTCCTGTATGGGTGATATTGTTTCTGTCAGTGGTATGTAAGTCCGTTAAAATACAACAAATATAACGATTCAAAACAGAGTTAATTTTTGTGCACCTTTTTGATCTGTTTTGATTTCCTTGAAGTCTGAATATCAATTCCATTTCTGGGGACAATCGCGTATTTGGACATGCGTATGAATCGACTCTATCTGTATGCAATATTTTTATTAAAGGAATACTGTAAAACATACCATAACAACAAAATACAAGTTCATGTTTCATAAAAAAAGCTCGATAACGACTACTTTTTTGCAATTTTTAGCGTCCATCCCTTTGACCCCCCTCCCCCAAACGTCCAATGGACGCTAACTCAGGGTGCGATCTTAATATGACTGACCCCTAATTCGAAATGAGTGTAGTTATACTATATATTTTGTAGTTACCTACATTTCATCTATTGTTAAACTTTTTATAGTTTATAGTTTACTAGTATTGCTACTTGGTAGTAATAAGTACACCTGACTGTCAGTCCATAGAAATTTGATGAATTACATACATCAATTCACTACCTAAATGAAGAATTCTTCTATGTTGGAGTTGGTGTGCACATCAGTTGGAGAGGTAACAGTCACAAGGTGTCAAGGATTATAGTTGAGTAACTGAATGCCCTAAAACTTGCTCAAACAATAAAGTTATTAAAAGTATTATTGCCCTTTAGTTATGGTTGTCTATCCTTAAGACCAAAATCTGCCGATGAAATAGAATTCTGCTACCATTAAAATGTATTGTACTATGAATTATTTCTGTAATTATAAGGTTTAAGTCACTGAATATTTGTTAGATATGATGCACATTTATGTAAAACTGTGCTATTTGCTATTAGTACTATTAGTATTCCAAATGTTATCCATTATAGTGATTGACCTGTTTATCTCTTTATCAAGTGTCCCTGTGTAATAAGTGGCCTGATACCTTATGACTATCTTGGAGTTAAAATTAGTCAGTGTAGAGTTGTGAATGAACAGTGTACAATTGTCAGTGACTCCCATATGATTCTATACATTTCTTTACATATAATCAATAATTTTTGTATATTAAATAAGCGTAGAGAGTTGTGAAGTAAAAAATTTGGTTTCTCGTATTTAATATTTTAATAATAGTAATATTTTGTTTTATTTGATTTTAGAGAAGTAGAAAAAAAGAAGAAATGTATTCCCTCAAAAGATGATATAATTGAAAAAGTAAAGTTGTTTTGCTTGTTTTTGGAGTCCCAAATATGGTGTAGGGTGTCCAACGGATAGATCAGTGAGTAAGACTCCACACTTGTTACTTTTGTCAAGAGTTTTTCTCCATTTTTCTACAAAGAACAATTAACAACATTGAGAACTCATAGCTTTCCTAAAACCAAATAGAAATATTGATAATTTATCTCTCATGTAGTTATTAATTTGGCCCAAAAGTAGTTTCTAAAATATTTTGGATAGAAGTGGTAAAAGGCTAACTGGTCTGTAGTTCTCTTTGTTTAGTTTATCATCCTTTTTAATAACATCAGCCAGTTTTAGTTTTTTAAGAAAAACATCTGTTCTTATAAGGTGTTTAAATCAATAACAACTATGGGAGCAAAAATATCAAAATGGTCTTTTAAGAATCCTTGCTGGTACATAATCAATGAGATGATTTAGATTCTGTCAGACTTATAAATTCTTTTATCACAGAACCTATATCAACATTTTTAAAGAAAAATATTGATGTGACTTATATTTTTCGATAGCAGATAAAATGGGGTCATCATTGTCAATTTCAGAGGGTATTGACTCATAGGGTTACTAAAATGAGAATTAAAAATTTCAGCCATTTTGACATCATCAGTTATGATACCAAAGAAATGTTATCAGAAAAAAGAGACTTGTATGAGAAAAGTGGTTTGACATTTTTCCAAAAGGTTTCATTGTCTGTAATACTGGAAGGTTTTGAATTTTCAAAGTAATCAGCCTATTCTTTTTTGAGGAAATTTGTACAAACATTTCTTTGTCGTTTGTAATTAATTTCATCTTGTTCTATTTCGTAGCCTTGTACGCTTCATATGCTCTTTTCTCAATTTTTTATTCATGAAAGGCTGGTCATTTGCTCTCA
>JAUKPT010004950.1:0-10762 GCA_032273505.1 Nanomia bijuga
TCCATTGGCTACCCATTGTTCGTAGCCAAGATAGTTACATTCGTGTTGTATGTGATTGTAGTATTTACTCCAACATGGGGATGACGGATTGAGGATGGGGTTAATTGGTTGGAAAATCACGTCAATTGTAATAACAGTTACGCTTATTCGTGCCCTCGAAGTACTCAATTCGTTTATCTTTTCTGAAAAAAAAACAAAAAATGGGAAATAACTATTGAATTTAACGACCATGAGATAAAGTATCGAGAATATTTCTTACTGAAAATGACTCTTTTGTAACGAATAAGCGTCTTATAACTGTATAAGGTTTGAGATGACTGATGAATTTATCTCACTCTCTCTCTCTCTCTCTCTCGCTCTCTCTCTCCCCCCTTTTCCCCCTCCTCCCCAGTCTAAAATAACCTAGGTCATTCCTATGTGATTCTTTTCCTTCTATTCTTTGCTCCTCTACACAACCACTTGCTTTTAGGAAACGTAAAAGAAGTGAATGTGACACCACCTCTGAGCCTTCTGTACGTGTAGGCATCGCATTCGTAGTTAACTTTGTGCCAAACACCGAGTGCAATGAGAGGCGTATTTTCGACCTCCTGCACACACTTGGGTTGAATGTCGAAGTGAAAACAGTAGCTGCTGTGAAGGGAAAGGAGCGGTTGGACCTTCTGACTTCCGAGGTTGGGATCGCGTTGAAGGACCATAACAGTCCTTTCGGATTGCACGTGGTCCAACACAGTTTTGATTATTGCCGCAACTTAGGTGCGATCGACGACGTCTGTGAGCCAACACCGTGCATAATGACCATTGTTAACGCTGCGTTACTTGATATGTTGACTTTGTGCACAAACAATTTGAAGGGTGATGGACTGCATGTGACCGTTCATGTTTGCAGCGACATGGAAGAAATATCGTCAGTACCTTATAGACCTATCGAGCCTAAGGGTCTCGAAAAGGCAGTAGAGGTCATTAGGGATTTTATGTCTGCAAATGACTACAGATTACATAAAGGATATGTGTTTACTAAGCCACTTGGTGCACAGTATACATATGCTAATTTCTTTACCGTTTCAGATTTTGTAAATCGCCTAGCTGGTAATAAGCACATCACGTCGTACCTTTTGCCGCATATGACGAACGTGATCAAAGTCCTGTCAAACCATGCTTGCGATTTTATTCGGCAAATTGAAATCGACTACGACTTAATCGAAGTGAACGACGGCATGGGTTGGAGTATATGTCGCATGGAATTTGTGAAATTAATTGCATCGTTGTCAACGGTATTTATTTTGATCTAGAACATATATTTCTAGGTCTTTGTGTAAATCATGGTTATTATGGCATTGTATTGCTAATTCATTTGACCTGGTCGTCATATTTGTGCTTTGGCCATCAGCAGAGCTGTAGAATATTTGTTTGCTTCCGGGTACTGTGGGCCTTGGAATTGAACATTTTGAAAATGCACTTTTTACTGGATTGTACCAAAATTATGCTAATTAAGGTTAATAATGACCGAAAGGTACCTTTATCTCTGGACTAAGCCCGTTTACCAAGATTTTTCTTTTAATATAGACCGTAAAGGACACAAAAACTGCAGTAGCATTAATGGCCCTTTCCAGTTGCACAAATCTCAAAATACGGCCGGTCTAATTGTGGTTATGATGCAAAATAGATGGGACTCTTTTCAAGTTTGGATACCATGTGCACACAAATAGTGTGTTTGGATCCTTCTTATGAAGGGTCTGTTCCTTGAGGAGGTACAATTAATTTTACGATGCATTCTAAACAGTCTCATTATATATCCTAACGGTTAAATAATTGCTCATGAGTGAAAATCTGCTTTGACCGAGAATATTCTTTGCATTCTTCGTCTTCGATCTTTGGGGATGTCTCTAACAACACGAGAACAGGTTTAAAAGATTGGTCAAACAAAGCTTATTAAGTTAACGCATAAGAAAATGAGGACTCTAACTAGAAAGTACGAGGTTTGCCAAAAACTGGTTATGCTTGAAGAAGTTCTTCAAAACGCCAATTACGACATAACCCAAGTGGTACATAATATAGTTGTAAATAGCTGTTTAAATGAAACAAATTCAGACCTTGATGAGCATATAATAGAAAGGACAATTACACCTAAAAGACTGATTGTCTATTATTCGATTTATATAAGGACAAAATGTAAAAGTTTTGAAAACTGGTCTATACAAAGATAAGACAATTATCAGCTACTATCACATTGAATGTTTGTTCGAACAACCAACGCGTAGTGGTATGCCATCTTTCAGCACACTTCCATTCATGTGAGTTAAGCATCGACATTAACTATCGTTAGGCAATGCCGATGGGTCGACTCATGCCATGTAAGGGAAATTAGAGTTAGTTGGTACATGACGAAACATTAGACTTAAGTCATGTCCTCGATTAGCCCGATAACGACTGCTTTGCAAGACGTATAAACGAGAATGAATGAATCACTACAGATGACATGAACGTCACAGGTGGCATGGACGGATTCGACATCATCAAAGATTTTGATCAAAAAACCATTAGTAATATTTGACTAAATTTATTCGAAAACAAAAGCTAGTGGAAAAAATGCAAGGAAGTCGCAAACTCTGCATCCTCCACGACGCTCTATGAAATATGGAAATACATAGATAGTTAACTTCTCCTTCATTTAAGAATACTTTACACAAATGCCGACCAACACTAAACAGTACTAAGAAATCAGAATTATTGATATGAATCATCGTTTAGAAACCTGTTCTTATCGCTGTTCTTGTCCTTTCGGTATATTTGTACAATTATCAAGGACATTTATTGAATACATAAAATAGGATTATATTACAGTCGATGCCATTAATAATTAATGACTTCATTTACGTCAGAGATTTCGAGATCAAAAAATAAAGGAGACTTTGATTTCACAATTACGTTAGTCCGAATCAAACCTGACCGGGTAAAAATGAGCAAATCATGGCTACAATAACCATGATTTACACAAAGACCTAGAAATTTATATACTAGATCATGGTTTGCATTCATTTGCCAAAAAAGAACGTATGGAGGACAAGTACATCTGTAAATTACAGACACGCCAGAATAACGAAGGTGGTATCAACTAAGAAGTCTAATAGCTAATGGGTGATCATTGGATAAGCCAAATTCTGTTAAGACCTGGAACTTTCCCACTTCCGCAATCTTTGTTGGAATTATCTTATTTTGTTTTGGGTAGAGAAAATGGCAGCATCGTAGCAGAAATAAGCCGTGACGTCATCCCGGGACATAGAAAGTAAACAGCTGAAGCTTTCACCAAAAAACTATGTTCATTCAAAATGTTTTAGATTGATCGTGAGAACTATTTTTCTTGACGGATTTCCGATAAAGGAAAAGCACCAAAATAGATTCTATAAACTCTTCTCTGATGCTTTAAAGCGTATTTTCAAAAACATACATATTATTGCTTCTTTCTATAGCACACAAAAACTTTTATTTCCCAATCTTAATGAAATATTTTATCGACTACACTGTAAATCAAATAAAACATATTCACTTATCGTTTATTATGATCAATTTGAATAAGAAAAAAAATAAGTAAAAAGACCTACTATATGTATATAGAAACATTTTGTTTTAAACAATTTCTAAACTATAAGAAGGAATTAATAAATAATTTCAAAACGTCTCCTACCTGAGTGTTATGGTTTTTGGCCGTTTGAGCGTCCCGTTGGTCTTTAGCCTTTTTTTGTTGATTCATTATTTGAATTATAATAGACATTTTAAAAGAACGGTTTTCCCTTGAGAGTAATAATAAATATTTCTTTTTTTTAACAACCTTTTCTTTCCATACGATTTATTTGTTTACCATTTATTTTCAGCAGTTCAAGTTTAAGTTTCATTCGTTTTTAAAACATTTATATATGTATATGTTGTATTTTTGAAACGAACATCTGCTTTTATATTTTACAAAAAAATAAAAAATATTTCTTCTTTATTTTGTATGGAGCCTTTCAAACATTTTTTAATTAATAATTCCTATTAATAAATTATATAAAAAGAAAGTAGTTAAGTGTAGTAATTAAGGACCGAACAAAATAACTATTGATTTAAGCTGATTTTTTAAGGGCCGGTTTATAAATTATAAAAGAACATTTGCTGTCTTGTTTTGTTGAGAATTATATATTTTTTGGGTACTTCGAAATTGCTATTATTTGATGTAAATATTGGTAAATATTTTGGCCAAAATCCTGAATTTTTTTCCCATACCATTTTTCAATTGATTCCCTGTTTTAGGCTCTGAAACAATAGAAATCAGTAGAAATCAGTTATTTCTTACCTTTCTTTGGCGCTTTTGGCCAAAATATTTACCCGTGTTGATGTATTATCAAAATAAAAATATTTTTCAAATGGTCCAATCTTCAACCAATTTACCCATAAATCGTAGACAACATCCAAAACAATTATATATGTTTAATATTTATTGCTTTTTTATTCTTCATTTATTTTTGAAAATAATTCTCTATCATATGGTACATAGCAAAATGACCGAGTAAAAAAATGCTAATATGTTTTCATTGTTATTGCGTCATAGTTTGCCATGTACCACGAAGTTGAATCACTCTTTCGAAAAGTGGACGATATTTCTTCATTACTTTTTGACAATATCTAAGGTATATAAGTTTGTTCACTATCATATGGTACGTGGTAATGTACTAGATCTTTTGAAAAACAATAAGATTTCTGCTAATCTAAGTTTAAAACAATTCCTGGTAATAGTGTACAACATTTCTGATATTCGCCTCGATGTACCATATGATAGTGAACAGAAAATTGGTGCTTTTTCATTCTGCTGAGGCCAAAAAAAATGTGTGTGTTTAGAAAATGTACAGCCGTGTGTTAAGCAATAAAAGAAGTCGGCCGGGTTACCCTAAACACTCATATTTTGGAAACAAGAACTTTAACTGGTAATACAGGAAGATTTTCATATAACAAGAAGCTCACCTTTTTTCTCTTCTTTCTAATCATGTAAATATCATCAAAAATAATGAAATAAAAGAAGAGAAAAAGAAAAAAAATATTCTTAGATATTCACTAAGACTACACAATAAGAACAAGGGATAATAAAAATCATTCTGCACAGATAACAACTTCTTGGATTATATCCAGTTACAGTTCTTGTGTCCATTTTTTATACACACTGTATTTGTTCACAAATTGCTAAATAAGGACATACTGTTTTTTATAACAACCAGAAAAAGTTGAAAAGAGTATAGTCCTACTCTCTAGTTATTTTCTATGATAAACTGTTCTACGAAGTACCGTTCGTTATTTTATTTCATCTTCCATCTCAGGATTCCAAGGACGGACTTGCATCAGGGGATCGCAGTTTGGAAATGACGAAACTGTTCTTATTTTTTGGTTATTTTGCAAATAATAACTATGATTAATATAAATGAAATGTTATGATCAAAAACAACAAATTATTTTTCATTTAGTTATATAATGTAGCTTGAAAGCAAGGATTTATTTAATTCGCTGAATAACTAGCATCAGGGCCCAGCCAGTCTCATATTCAATTTTATTCTCTCGTTTTTCCTAATCTGATGTTTAGGAGGGTGGGGATGGTGTCGATTTGTGCGAGACCAAAAGTTCCAGTAAATTTCTTATTTTCTGATAATTTTCATTAAAAATTTACCAATACACTCGTGTATTACAAAACTAATATGATGCATAGGTAATTTATGTCTAAAATTCTCAAATTTGAAAAGCCTTATCTTTTATCTAGACTATTGATTGGTCAGTTATTACCTCATGAAGAATTGGCCCACTAAAAAAATAATCAATATTTACTTTTATGACATTTCTAACTGAACCAATCAGGTTTCTACATGATGTAATATATTTTGTTTTTCTAAATTAGAGAAAGTTTATGTATGATCTTTATAAAAAAAGTGGTTATCATGAAAATAAAAACAAATATATTTGACTTTGCAACTATGATTCATGCTTAAATTCGCAGATATTTCGCAATACAAAGAGATAAAAAACAGGGCAGACACATGATTTTTTCACAATTTGAAAAAGCTTAGAGGTCAAAATCTACCGGCATTTTTAGTCCTATAGTCTGTGCAAACATTTCACATAACTCAGTCCGGCCTTGAAGGAGGTGTCTGCATTTCCCTTCTAAAGAAAGTATTTTTGTCCTCTTGTGAAAGTTCTATTCTAATGATTTGTTTTTACGGAGAATTACATTAAGTTTTCGATCAATAGAAAATATAATGTTATTAAGAAGCAATTCAGCAGTCTTATAGCAAGCTTTTTTGCCGGATAGAAAAAACAAAAAACTTGCTAGTTGGCAGAAGATCTGACCTGGACTGGATAGATCAATAGATGGAGCACAAAATATGACTTCTTCTGGCTCACAATTTCTGTTTACTGCGTACCAACCATATGTGTCGATGTGTCATATTGATGTACAGATGTACAGATCATTTATATCCACCTTAAAAGTTTCATGGTTGCACGAATATGTTGAGACCTAACCAAATTATATGTAAAATATGTTGTTGTTTTTTCTTTGACTCGTATTTATTTTTGATTGCTTTTCTGATTCTGCACATGGTGCAAACATTTGATTAGAATTAAACGTTCCCTGCTTATTTTTTTTTAAAAAAAAATTCCGAATCCCCACTCTTACTAAATTGACTTTGGATTATTTCATCATTTTCTAAAATGTAAATAAAGCATTAATTTTCTGATTCTTTTATTTGAAGTATCAAAATCTAAAAAAAAAAACGCATTTATAATATCTTTTTTTTGCATAAATTCGTTAAGATTTATTGCAAGTTTAAAAATTCCCAAGCCTTATATGCTTAGAGTTAAATAATAACTAGTGTTTCTATACATGAAGCAAAGAATTTTTGAAAATATCTGACCACCAAAAAGGAATAATAGAATTCAAATTGTTTAAAATATGGAACCATGCAAAGTATAACAGTTTGATCCCCAACATAGCATTAATATTGTTACGTAAAGGGCACAAAATCCGAACACTGATTTGTCCATTTGTGCCATAAGATGAATAACAATCTTTACTTTTTAAAAATAGAGATGATTTCATGAATCTCATTTGCCCTATTTTTAAGTATAACATAGATATACTGTTAAAAAATATGAAAAATATTTAGTTTCATTCGTCACGAAGTTACGGCATGTTTTGTAACCTGTAGTCGAGCCAAAATATGACAACTTTTGATGATTTTTAGCTTGACTAGAGGATACCGTATACTTTTTGTGACAAATTAAACTAAAATAAAAATAAAGAATAAAGATATTTTTCTTTTTCATTTTTTGACTGTAATTCTTCTTGATTTTTAAAATTAATCATGTCATATTATAGCGTTCTAAAATCTGTTAAAATAATTAGCTTAAACGAATAAACGTTGACGAAGTTATAAGCATTTTACAAAAACACTGCCTATAATTTTGAATCAGACTATAATTCAAATTTTCACAAATTCTAGCAAATTCGTTGTTCGCTGATTCTCTTCAAGCCGAACCATTTGTAGTGTAGACAAAACATCTGTTATTCGAAGTTTGATAGACGCCACATTTCCCGTTTATATTTCATAATGACTAAGAGACATAACTACGGATACGACTAGTCTCACTAAGACGTCAGTAAGAAATGTTTGCGTGATCAGTTGCACGATTCTATCTAAAGAACCATGTAAAAAGTAAAACAAAGGACCGTTTACATTAATATTCTAATATCGTCTGTTTTAAAGCAAAATATGTCACTTTTTAAGCGATTCAAAATTTAAAATCCTGCGCCTTGCGCAATCGTTGCGCGATTGCGATCGACTCGATCGTTCTACACATTCATTTTCATCCCGCAGACGTTTTATCCCTAAAATAAAGATGAAAGCAAGGTAAATATTTTAATGGAGGAATCAAGACTAGAAATTCGTTTACATGAAATATTTGACGCGACAATTGATTTCATTTTTTCAGACACCACTCCTTAAATTAAAGTACCATTTAAAGATATTCTAACAAAAGAATTAATCAATTCTGACTAAAAGTGAGTGTAAAAAGGCTAAATTCACCATTTTTGGACCCAAATTGGGCCTACAATAGCGTATTTCTATAAAAATAAAAATTAAAAAGCAAAGAAGTCATTTATAAATGGTACAATTTGATTCTTATGATGGTTTGAGATAAATAAAACGTATCTGATAACAATGTCAGCCAAATACGCATCGTGCAATTGGATTCTCATGATAATTTGAGATATGTGGAACACATTTGAGGACAATAATTGCTTGTCAGTGGACATGGTAAGGCCCAGTTCGTGCCTAATAAAGCGCATTCTAATATTATATATCTAAAAGCTAAAAAAATACTCAATTATGGTGAATTTGGACTCTCTTTGTATTTTGAGTTATGCGGGGCTATTTTAGGGCCCAATTCTCTGTTTTGGGCCCAAATTCTAAAGTATTTTGCCCACATGTTACAACGTCGATCCAAATATCAAGCCTCTCAAGGTTTTGTAAAGTATGTATCAACAGCTGTTTTCCCCGTAAAATACATGCTTTACGATTAAGAGTGTAATCGTTGTTTTCCATACTTTTGATAAATCGCTTATTCGAACAAAAATCATCACATAATTCAGTTTTCCTATGGAATTCCCTCGAGAAAAGGTCAATTCAAAAATGACAATGCCTTCACCAATGCGATTAATTCGATTTTATACATAATGGTATGGTGCGAGGTCGCGCATTACAAATTAATACCAAGATTTTCTTCTAGGTTATTGTGTCACCAGAAAGTGTCATCGAACATTCTCAGCTATCGACGGGTCTGAAAGTTTCTTCTTGAATAAAATAGATATGAAAGGTTCACCAGAGCAAAAAGAAACCACCTAAAGAAATCAAAATTAGATTAAAGCAGGTAAAATGGGCATCAGCAGCAAAAAAAACTAAAAAACTAAATTAAATACTTTGACAAAGACCCAGAGGTGTGATGAATAACCAAGGAGGTCTTATAAAGCAAATACATTGGTTCTTATTTTAAACTGTCCGGCTACATAAATGTGAATATTTGTTTCTCTAATAACGTGAACGAATATTTTAATCTTTTGAGAAATACTCAAAAAAAATTATAAACTTAATTCAAAGTCTTTTAGATTTTTCAGTCAATTTACTCTCATATTCAATAGGAAAAGTAATAAAAAAAATCCGTTTATGCCAATTGCGGGACATCTGTTAAAATAACTAAATACTTTTCCAGCGGTTAGATATAGAATTATAAGCCAAAAACGTGGAATTTGGTCTTAAAATGACAATTGATCAATATTCGTCTTCAAAAATGACTTTTCAGCTGTCAGATAATGATATTTTGAAAAAATGCAATTTTAGGCAAAATGTGGGCCAAAATACGAAGGATTAAGGCGTTTTATGATTATTGATAAATTTCTATTGTACTCATATATGTCTTATATGTCTCAAAGTATCATGAGGATTCAATATATAAAATAATTTTCATCTGTTAGATACCATAAGTATTCGAAATTGCGCAGTGACTCAAATAAGCGCCCTTCTTAAAAGGTAGAAATTTAAATGAGTGCCCTGGTTAAGTTAGTACCCCCCCCAAAAAAAAAAAAAAACAACCTCTTAGGGGTCGAACATCTTTAATTTGTAGTGGGGGTACAACCATCAGTCAAAACATTTCATACCCCTACAATAAGATCATTTTCGTACCCCCTACATTTTGATTTTTGCTTTCTTTGAACATAACATTGATACCCAGTAATGATGATGATTTTCGTATTTTAATATCCGCCAGGATAATACGTACTCATGTCTGTGTCTCCACGAGGACAAACCTTATTTTGGAAAATACTTTAATTAAATTTCATACTTTTGCCAACCATTATCAGTAAATTTAGTATGATGAATACATTCTGAAGACTTGATTTTTAGACTCAGGTTTTATTAAGATTATTGATCAGCATAAAATTTCCAATCGATTAATATACAACATTATGAATATATTATGAGTCAAAAAAAAATTTTCTCGTAATTTTGACTGATTTTTTCGGATTTTTGGTTTAAGTTGTTAGTAGCTACAAACTGTAACAGAAGTTATAGCGATGTAAAATATCCGTCTCACTTATTTTGAAAAATACTTTATTGAAGTATTAAGAGTTGGCTCTAATCTACAAAATCATTGACACGAGTCATTCAAAGCGTATTCTACTGTAGAAGGACATGAAAGAGATAACGATGATTAAATTTCGATTCTTTGTGTATTTGATGAACAATTTGTGCGTAGAAATATTATTTTTGGCATTTTACATTGCCCATTACCATTTTAGAACTATTTCTCTGCCCAAAATCGGATTGGTTCTTATATAGCCAATGGCAAATGTCCATTGTTATCAGATATCTTTCATTTATCTCAAACCATCATAAGAATCAAATTTCACCATATAAAAATGATTTCTTAGCTTAATTATCAGTAAATTTAGTATGATGAATACATTCTAAAGACTTGATTTTCAGACTCAGGTTCTATTAAGATTATTGATCAGCATAAAATTTCCAATCGATTGGTATACAACATTATGAATATATTATGAGTCGAAAAAAAAGATTTTCTCGTAATTTTGACTGATTTTTTCGGATTTTTGTTTTAAGTTGTTAGTAGCTACAAACTGTAACAGAAGTTATAGCGATGTAAAATATCCGTCTCACTTATTTTGAAAAAT
>JAUKPT010004951.1:0-10762 GCA_032273505.1 Nanomia bijuga
TTATGTTATATTTTAAACAAAAAGTTAATATTTTCGTTGTAACATTTATGTATTCTCTGTACGTTTATTCGCATTGATTCTATTTCGTAGATCGTAATCAAAGCATCCTTGTCTGTTTTGGTAACCAATTATAATTTTCTAAGTGAAAATTAGTTAATTACTTGCAGGCAGTATTGATGAGTATTATTTACGCTTGCAGGCACTAAAAAAAATTTTCGGCCACTGCCCATACCGTACAATATATAATTCCCAACAACAAAATTTGAAAAGGAATGCATTGCAGCGTGGAAAAGGTATATGGGATATGTGGTAAAGACAAAAACAAATCGATAAGATATTCGTGGACTTTTGAGATACTTTCGATTTCAAAATTTCAAAATTTTAAGATTTTGAAATAAACTAAAAGTCGCAAAATAATAACAATTACGAATAACAATTCATAGCTTCAAAAATACATCTTTACCAATTTATAAAAAAATGGAACCATGCAATCAGCAGTTCGACCAGAAAGTTGTTGAAAATTTGAGGTTATTAGGGAGGGTGCTAGATGGTACCTTTTTCCATATTTTTTTCCAGTTACAACTTTTTATGTCCTAAAAATGTATAATAAGCCCCTGGGTTTTTTAGCCAAGAACATCTTGAGCCAAAGTGAAAATTAGGTCGTAAATAAAGTTTTTCAAATATAGACTTCCAATATACCAATCGATATCAAATTTAATGTTGATTTAAAATCACAATAAAAACATACCCCAAAAAAATGCCCAAAATATAATATACTTGCATGGTGAATAATTCCAAAACTGTCAAAAGAAGGTCTAAAAGCAGTTTTAAATTTCGATTAAAATGATATATACCAAGGCTATGATGCTAAAACTTCAAATTTTATCAAATACTGGATTTTGGCCATTTTTTGAAAAAAATGTTTTTTTTGGTCATTATTTTATCTTTTTACAACATAAAAAGTTGCACCTGTGGCGATTTGAGAAAATATATCATTTAGCACCCTCCCTAGTTATGTGTCAAAACCAGCCACCAGTTTTATACAAAATATAATGAGATGAGATTATGCGATGGCTACCACGTGACCGTCTTCATTCAACATTTTGTCGATACCGTCTGCGTACGGCTTTCTTAGTTGACTCACTATGACGTCACGATACGCGGGTCGCTTTCCGTCAAAGGGACGCACTTCATGCCTGACGTCACGGTCATCAAAGATAATCGTGTCCCAATGATTGCGTAAAGCGCAGTTGAATAACGAGTTTTTTTTATAAAACGGACTCTTTTCATCATCGAAATCTTCATCTTTGTAATTTCCTTTTGGCGTAGAAAGCGGCCAGACACGAGTTTCACCACCAGATTCCAAATTTAAAAAACCTGTAAGGGTCACCGCTACAATTTGTTGGCCATCTTGATGGCATCCTTCAGGCGTTGGTGATTCCACATTGTCGGTCTTTTTATTTATGCGAATCAAAATTTGATCTTGAATAGTTACATTTGAATTTGTATTTGTCATAGGTAGTCCGCTGAAGGTATCGGGCATGAATACCTCCATCATACGACTGATAGCTGTGGAAACTGTGCCACCAACATAATTATTCGGTGGAGTTGGCCAATGGTTCCTGTCACCTGAACGCTTGACAGCTACCTCAGCTCCATCTTGATAAGATGAAGCGATCTCATCGTCATAAAATCGCTGTACTGATCGTACCCCAGAATCTTTGACAATCCGTTTTGTTCTCCCATTTTTGGAAACTTCGTTTTCTATAAGAAGGTTTCTTTGGATTGCCGATTGTCTGAAATACATAGCATAATCTTCCTCCAAGATAGAGTGAACCTTCCCCTCGTTAACTAACTTCATTTCATTTGGGTTTGCACCAAAGTGAATCAACAACTCTCGAACTGTATCCCCAGGTATGAATGTAAAATTCTGTTTTGATAGTTGTCCTTGTGCTTTTGATATTGATGATTGTAGCGTCTTTTGTTTTTCACCTATAACGTACACGCTTTTTTTATAAGAATATACTCTATAAGAATAGTCAAGGTGAAATTGGGGAAAAAGTTAAGAATATGCTATGAATACGTTATCTTGAATTTTCCTTATGTAAGAACAATACTTATCTTTTATATGATGTGCATACTAAGAATATGCTAAGAATAAATTATGATGAATTTGGCCAAAAAGTTAAGAATATTCATCTTGAACCCAAAAAACACTACTCTTATAAAACTTATTACGGCCGATCAACGATCAATGATCGGAGATAAATGGATAAGTATCGGACAACTTTCGATCCCACCGAACATTTTGATCGGTCCAATTTAACAGAGCTCCTGTCGCAAATTTGTTTCTATGCCAGTGTGTGTATACTATTATATAGGAGTAAATCATATCGTTCTTACGATGGTCATGTTCTGAGATTAATAATGTACACAATGTTGAGTGATAGGAGAAAACTGGATTCCATCAATCAACTAAATCGGACAAAAATTTGTTTATTAAATAAAAATTGGAATTAAAACCCCGCGAATTTCATTCTTTTTGGCTGTATTTTTTATCAGTTGGCCTTGTAAATTGTTAAACTGAGTTCAAGATGATGGCAAACACTCTGGTAAATGGGTCATCAGAGTATGTGCACCCAAGCGTTTCCAGTGTTTCAATTTAAAATTCCCTATAGCTAAGTAAGAAAATAAACATCACTTTTGAAGACACTCAGAAAATGGGTAGGATCCGCCACTGATACAGAATATGATGATGATGAAGAGACTTACCTTTACTTTTTATTGGTTTCTCTTTCGTGGTAATCTCACATACAAAAATACAATACAAAGCAATTGCTATATAATTCTTCATCTTTCTTCTATTTTCTTCTTTCCTTTTGTGTCACAAACCTCTAAGATTTAAAAGATAATCTTTGCTCAATCGATCTGTATTTTACTGCTAATTGTTCTATAGTCATATAACTAGCAAAAGAATTTCCTATATATATATAAAAAAACCTAAAAAAAGGTATGTACAAATAAGGGCAAGTTGGTTATCATTATTATTACTATTTTTTTTTTCTCATAAAATGTGGTATGGTACCTCTTGTGACTTTACCATTCCTTTTACATGTGACTCCTACACAACTTTGGATACAGACAAATAAAACAATGAATTAACGACATTCTTTAAAAACGTAACCAAAATACCAAACTTGTTCAAAGAGAATATATTGTAAAAAGGACATATTGTGACGTATATTCACATTAAAAATCATTTGCATCGCAGAAGAACCTTAAAAGGCATTCTTAATAAAAATAAAATAAAAATAAATAAATGAAAAATAAATTTGAAATGGCGTATAATGAATAGATCATACAGGGTGGCAAAAAAACTTTTTCTTCGTGTCAGCGCCGATATAAGTCACTTATTTCCGTATATCTTATCTAGAATTACTAGAAAGATTGATAGATTTTCTTCTGAATATTTTATGGGATATAAAAATTTGGGAAAATTTGGTCTTGAACTCTATCATAACATAATGCATGCTAAAAATAACTTACTGCGATACATCAACATATCAATTAATACAAATTACTCTGGAGTCCGAAATAAGAAGTGGGATGGGTATAAATAAGGTGGTGTGCACATTTCGGTAAAAGTAATAAAAAGAGGGTCTGGAATAAAAGGGAGGAAGAGGGGGGCAACGGTGCACATTTTGTTTTCACCCAGGACAAACCAAGGTCTGGAATGAATGGAGAAGGGTTCACGATTATTTTTCTCCCAAGATAACAGATGATACCTAATTGGCAATCCAGACAAAAAAATACTTAAAACATCTTTTAATAGTGAAAAAATGGTGTGAGAAAAAAGGCTGAAAAAGGCAAGAAAAGGTGTCCATCCAGGACAAACTAAGTAAAATACATCTTAAACGTCTAAACGTTTTCTTATCTTGAATAGTTGGATACAAAAATCAACTTGATCTAACTTAATACGTAAGTTTTTCCCTGTATATAAATAAAAAGAGTGATTAAGTGTTTTTTATTTTCATTTCTTAGAAAGAATAGATAATTCTTCCATTTAAAAAAAATACAACGGCAGCTCCCACTTTGTGTGATAATCGTTTCTTTCGTGTCAGCGTCGCTGCCGCGCTGCTTGGTTTTTTCGCCATGCACTGTGCATCAAAACATCAAAACATATTCCCAAGGGGTACTTTTTCAATTTTTCTGATAGATCTACCAAGGTCAGCTTAATTACTTCATTTTAATGGTGGGGGTGGATTCCGCCCCACACTTTAAACCAAAAAAAAGCCTTACTGTTAAAGTCTTTTTTGGGAAAAATTTCCTTAAACATGTATCTTTTAAAAGATTTTTTTGGGGGTTTTAAAGGACTAAAAGTGCTATTCGATATATTAGTGAAAAAGATATTGTGTCAGAACTTTGATCCGATGTCGAAATGTAATGGATAATTGAAGATAGCGTGCAGTCTTTCATCGCAAGCGATAAATGGTCTGGCATATCTACCAGTTTTCAATTAGAAGTCTGTGACGACTGAGTGAATGTCGTCTGCCAAATAACTTTCGTAAATAACATTTTTTTCTTGATATTAATAAATCTCGATTAGTAGTTCAGCATCCAGAGCTCTGAAATAGAATTTTTTTTTTCTCGTATTTCAATATTGTCTGTTTGTTATGACCATGAAATGATTTGTAGTAAGCAATGATTGAAGTATTTTAGCAAAGATCAATACAGGTATGACGACAGCAAGACTTTTATTTCGATTGATGTGCTTTCGATTGATCATAGCCATCCTATGCTGTAATTTCTCATTTCTTCATCAATATTTTTATTTAGATTTTCATACATGTAATGATTGGGGAAGAATTTCATTCCTAAGTATCTGTGACCTTTTTCTTTAGTAAAAGATTTTACAAAAGTGTTATCAATCAAAATTGTATCTGATGTACATAGGGTTGTTTGAAAAGTTACAGTATACTGTTTTGTCAATAGGTATTTATTTTTAGAGTAATTAAATAATGAGAATAAAATAGTTCTAAAGAATGTAAACTTTCGGCAAGTGTACCATTATGATCAGCTAAGTGTAAGATGGTAATGGAATTCATGAAGTCACAAACATGAACATGTGTCACTCCAAATAATGTTCGAATTTCTTTTCCTAAATTGTTGTTTATACTACAGAGAACGTAGGCAGTAGATTTGTTCATCTGTATAATTGCATTTATAAATTTAGAACCACATCCATCAGATATCAATTTTTCAACCAAGGAATGTCTATTTGCAAAATCATTTATATGTTTTTGATAATCTACAAAAAACAATAAATAAATCTAGTTTGTTCTCTTTTGGTCGATTAATAAGAATAACGAAGGCAACTAATTGAAATGAACAGCCCTGTCCTTTAATAAATCCTGCCTGCTCTCTGTTTGGAGTAAATCATAGATTAAATCTAGAAGTTAATATGATCATAAAGTCTAGATAATACCTGACCAACAGCCACACCACGAAGTTTAGGTTTGTATAGAGTATGGTCAGATTTCGGAACAGCTTTTAATATAATTTTTCCGAATATTTCGGGTATTTGTGAGAAAAGACGCGCTGAATCAAATTGGTAATATTTACTATATAACATTTTGGTAGCAAACGTATAACAGAAGATGAAGGAAATTGTGTCATTATTATTATCTCATTTATTTGCTTCATATTTAATCTTTTACTGTCTCTGTAACTGATTATCGACCCTTGGAGACATACGAAGAAATGATACGATTTACTCGTGACATTGAAATGTAAACCTTATATGAACCTTACCAAGAGCGTTGTAAGATGACATACCACTGCGCGTTGGTGTGAGATAATACACAATCATTTAAACTACTTCCTCATCAGAAAGAGGTAACAAAGATCACTGTATTCTCAGTATGTATCAGTAACTTTAATGGAAAGGCATCCAGCTGAAGTCATGAAATCGACGTCACATTTTGGCTTAAAGTTGATAAAGCAAATTCTTCAAAAATGTATTTAGATTTCATTAAAAGACTCAAACATGCTTTATTTATCTTATATATCCAGTTTAGTTATAAATAGATTGTTGCGGATAATGTAGAATTTGTCGAATTCGACAGCGGATCAGCGGTACCGCTGTTGAATTCTATTGGTTACCAGCAATCGAATCCTATATCGCAATATCAAAGTGGAAAATTATGTATAAACAGCGCTTTTGACTTTTGGCTTCCGTGTGTGTGCTTTTTTTAGGTTTCCCACGCAAAGGATTGCGGGGATATTCGAGCAAGATATCAGATTTATTTACATTCAAAATAATTTACAACAGTAAGACATTAAAATAGCAAAAGAAACAATTAAATTAAAAATAAAAGAAGGACTATCAGTGGGATGATACCAGTTATCTATACCCATTGATATCAAGATCACTACTACATATATTTATATAGTGAATCAACATATTTCTGACTTATTTCAACGCTTTGTGTGTTATATCATACTAATAACTGACGATAAAGCGATGGTTATCGAAAATATTTTATTCGAGATGAGTGTTAACAGAGGAGCCAGGCATATCAGGCGAGTTAGTTAACATCTTGTTGAGGCTGGAATATTTTATTCTCGACAACCATTTTGTATTCAATAATTTTTCAAAGTTCTTTTTTTTTTTGAAAGAGAAAATAATTTTCTAGGGTCTGAGTGACTTTTAAAAAATTCATTGTGAAAATTGAAGAAACAGAAGAGCAAAAATTTTGATTCTTGCTATGAAATTCACACTGCTGCTTGCGCTATGGATAAAGGAAAGATCGAATATTAAGTTTGGTGAAAATCTATAAACAAAATTTAAAAGAATAAGATCACACTTTTTCGCTGTTTTTCTTTTTATCATCCTTTAAGTGCCATTTCTCGGTTGGAATAAATGGAGGGGATTAACAAATTCCTAGTTTTCTGCTTATGCTTATTGTTCTTACGTATTTCTTGTAATTTCATTTCTATTTACATCATACCCATTCACAACTGATTTGATAGAGGCGGCGTTAGAGACTGATTGAATTTAATACCCAGTTTTTCACCATTTTTTTGGCAATTTTCATAATGTCATACTTTTACAAACTATTGCCCTCCATCTTGATGATGTCATTTTGAACCAATGAGATAAAAGATTATCAATGATTTGTAGACAACCCCTATATAATTTATATCTACAACAATTTTGTGCAAACTCATAATTTTATGATAAACTCAAGAGAAATAAAAACTTCATGTATGGAGTAACCTCAATACTAATATATTTAAATGTAAATTTTCGACAGGTTGTCGATACCGCCGTCATCAGACAATGAATGACAGTTTGGACTGACGTCAGCATTAAAGGGTATCGCATTTACTTTACATTGACATCATTATTTGACGTCCGGTGTCGCCATTTCAAGCAAGGAAAATATTACATTTACATACTTTCAACAGCTTCTGTTACTTTTTCTTCCACTTCATCACAGATGTTTCTGAGAGGGGTAGTGATGGAGAGGGAGCTGAAGGCACGCCTGCACAAAAGTGCAACACTCACTGGTGGGAGCTTTAACCAAAGAAGATTTCTTTGAATGGTCTAATGGAACCTTAATCTATATTGAAAGCAACACAATTTTAGAAGAAATTTTTTTTTCCTTTTATTAATATTGGCACTAATGTGCACAACAATTTCCCACGACCTCTCGAGGACTAGGCAATTACTCTACTGACTGTGCTATCGATCCGCTGATATTAAATTAATTGTAGCAGGCCGGTGAGCTATTCAGCTCTTTTTGAGACCTGAGTAATATGAACCAATAGAATTACCCGTTGGTGCAACCAGCAACATGATGAAATTTGCGTTGCTGGACAAAGGTTATCTGATTATTTGTTAGAGGATTAAATTACATTCGGTAACTAAATGGATTACGGAACGCCGTGATTGATTTAAATTGATGCTTAGACCAAACTAAGTCGATCTCGAGATTTGTCGTTTTTTTATCCCTGCATCAATCAGTTTTAAAAGAAATATATCCGCTATTGACTTTTTTCACGCAATGTGACAGAAATGTCTATTAACAAAATTAGTCCGAATCTTGATTTGCAGCCTATTAGATTTTTTTTTGTTATTCTTCCTTCCTATTTTTTCTTACATTTGCCATTACATGTAAACACATGTAAAAATACCAACAAATTATAAAAATATATAAGAAACGATTAATTGCCACATTTAACGTAGTTGGGACATCAAGAGGAAGTCTTCTAGCATTATTGTAAATACCGATGATAAATCGCATAGCTCAATCTTCCTTGTGACAAAAATCTAATGATCAACTTAGCTTGGCCTTAATCGTGAGAATAAAATGACCAGATGAGTAATCGTGAACGAATTTGCTTTAAAAATTTATTAGAAGGACTTACCTCAACAGGAAACGCTGAGAAAAAAAGACCAGATGGAATTCTTGAAATAATGAAAATCACAAAATTGTCACATTTGCAAGTGGGAATAAAATGGAAATCAAAGTCAGTTAGAAGATGAATGTCAATGAATAGCTGGATTTACATTCCTATCGCTTTAATTATATCCTTTTAGATAATGGCGTAACTACACTTGGAAACAAGAATCATTGGAATTGGTCAACAAACTGTTACTATTTTTCCATATCCTCTTGTCATCACATGGAAATATGTCAACTAAATTTTGAAATAGAGATGTAGTGTAACATTAAACGTAGTAGGGCCATCGCTTCACCAAGGAAAACAGGCTGTTTATGCTTACATGATGATCACCAGATGGTAAAGGTAAGGCAAGTAGCAACTTTCAAATGGAACAGTAATGCGTAACATAGCTGCTGCGGACTATATGCTAATTAAGTGTTTCGTCAGGTACCAACTAATTACCCTTTCCCCCTCACATGGCATGTGTTGAACCGAAGGAGTCACAGTCAACGGTTTAAGAGTCAGACCTCAACTGATATTATTTAGCCTTAAATATATCAGAGCAGTAGAGGTTAATCGCTAATCTTACATATTGAAATTTTTGGCACGACTGGGTACCGAACCCGTGAACAATATCCATTGGTCTTGAAGCTTTTATTGCTAAGCCATCCATCCAAACTATACACACTTCACTCAAAAAAAATAACACCCAAATTATTACGTTTTTTTATAAAAATGTGAGGCTGCACCTATAAAAGACCAATTTGACCAATTTTGACGTAAGAATTTTTGATGTGAGAATTTTTGACGAAATCAATATTTTCAGCAGGTAATTAAAAAAATTTTCAATGAGCAAAATTTGAGGCTGCTTCTAAAAATGGGATATTTGACCAATTTTTTCCAAAAGTGACATTTTTTGAATATTTTTTAAAAATGATTTATAAAATTACTTGAAATCACCATGAAATTTTTTTCCCTGTTAGCTTTTTGTTAATATATCTTTTTTATACCTTTTTTCAAAAGTGAAGTGATATACCGGATGGGAGTGGTGGATGTGGTAAGCCAAAAAATGAATCTAACATAACATAATACAAGTTCTCATACTTACCATAATTAGTTTTTCATGCATGATCAAGTTAGCCATTTTTTTAGAGAAAAAAGAAGTGCAAAGGGTAGGACTATACATTAATGTGAAATGAAAACAAGGACTATCAGTAGGATGATACCAGATGTCTTTAACCACCATGGAGTTCTTTACTATAGGCCTAGACATTGTGCAAGTCTTTTCACGGAAAGTACCTTATTTAGTATTTAGTGGTTCTGCAACTTGCAGGACATATTGTTATCAGATTTAGATCATATTAAATCACGGACTACTAAACAATATTGTTTAGTAGTCTGTGAATAAATTAATCAAGAAAAGAATTGGTCAATTATTTGGGGAAATATGAAGTATTTTCGGTTTCACTAGTGAGAAAAACAGTGCAAATAAATAGTTTTTTTCAAAATTGCTTTTGGCGATGCAAAGTTAGTATTAGGAACTATGTCTGTGCTAATTTTTATCAAAAACGAAGGCAACAATCAGAAGATAAAGCCAAAAGTAGGTCAAAGCAAGATCAACTTAAAAAAAACTGACCTCATATCTTTAGCTCTATCGATATTTATTGGGAAGAGTTTGCTAAAACAATTACACATGAATTATACATTTACTGCATGTAGTAAAAACCTATTTATTCTAAAATAACATATCTCGTGCACTAAAATAAATAGCATTATCTGAAAAGGCATTAAACGATAATTATATAATAACATAATATTCCTAATATGGATAGGGCTTAAGATGTGGGGTCTTGATCTTAAATTTGACCTACTTTTACCTCCATCTTTTGATTGCGGCCTTCGTTTATAATAAAAATCAGCACAGACATAGTTCCTAATACTATCTTTGCACCGCCAAAAGCAATTTTAAAATAATCTTTCTTTGCACTGTTTTTCACACTTAAAGTGAAATCGAAAGTACTTCCCCAAATAATTGCCCTTTTTTTTCTCGATTAATTTATTATGAAAAAAACATCCATTCTGCAATGACATGAAATAAAGCCATATGCAGAAGCTTCCTACTTTAAAAAAATTAAAATAAAATATAAAACATATACAATAACATGACATACGACGGGAAAAATACAAATACAAAATGAATAATATAAGAACTTATGTTAAAAAAATGAGGCTTATTATAAGGGACTATGAGAAACGTTTTGTCTCCTTAATAAACGTTATTGGTGCATAATTTCTTTTCTTCAGCATCAGA
>JAUKPT010004952.1:0-10761 GCA_032273505.1 Nanomia bijuga
GGCAGATCTCATACAAATGGGATAAACCATGAAAAATGTCAAACATTATGTAGTACAGAAAAGCGATTACTAAGAATTTCTTCTCCGAATTTTATTTTACCTGTTACCCTGCATTCTGGTACTATTTTTATGAGCGTGTATGCACTATAATTCAGATAATATATTCAAAATAAAAACAAAACAAAAAGTCATTTCATTCAGAGATTACTCTATTGGCAAAATTATTAATTTTGCAAAACTTTGTTGCTTTATTTCTGGGAACTGGCAGCATGACAGAACTTATTAGGATAAAAAAGTCAGTCAATTGTGAAAATATTGGGGGTTGTCTACAAATAGGTAAATTTTATTTTTGTTTTATTGGTTGGAGATTACATCATCTAGAATATTATCATAAAAGTATTTAGAAATCAATCAATCAGGTTGTTGATGATGATGTAATTTTCAACCAATCAAGTGATAAATATGTCTAGTTGTGAGACAATTCCTCTTGTTTTACTGACAGTTTGAAAACATTCATTATGTAAAAGTGTAACACTTACGCTAGTTTTTGCATCGTTAGGCTGTAAGTCTGACAGGTCAACCCATGCTATGTGAAGGAAATTGGGTAGTCAGTTGGTACCTGACGAAACACTAGATGGAGCTATAGTCCATACTAGCCTACGGCTATGCATGACTGTTCCATCTTAATACCTTACCATACCTTTACCTTACTAATCCCATCATAACATTTCAAAATCATATTGTTTTTTGAGGGGGAAATTAAAATTAAAAAAACTTCTTCTCATTTCAACGCCAATACTTTAATTTTAAAGACACCATTTTGGGCATGGATAAAATCAAAATTTGATTATGTTGTAGACTTTTGTTTCTTTTGGATTTTGCCTACAATATTGTCTACAGACTTCTAACAATTATCTAAATACTCAAAACGTTAAAAAATTTCTGTTCAATGAATCAAGAAAAACGATCTTTGCTTTTAAATTTTCTGTAGTTATCATTAATTGTAAAATTTTATTTTGTATTTCTGTTTTAATTTCCTTAAGTTTGTATTGTAGTATTTCATTTTTCTATTCATATTGTATCATTTTTTTGTAATGGATTTGCCGAAATATGTTTTTTCTTTCTTTCTAAAAAATGCAAGTCACTCTGACGATCTACTTCTATCATTTTTAGAAAATGAAATCTCAAACAGCGGCTGATGCTGTGAAAGTAATGAACCCAGACATAAACGTCAATCCACATCAGAACAGGGTTGGAGTAGAAACCGAAAAAATATACAATGATGATTTCTTTGAGGCATTAGATGGTGTATGTAATGCATTGGATAATGTTGATGCAAGAATGTATATGGACCGTCGATGTGTCTATTACAAGAAACCATTGCTCGAATCAGGAACGCTTGGAACAAAGGGTAATGTACAAGTAGTACTTCCTGATGTGACTGAATCATACAGCTCATCTCAAGATCCACCAGAGAAATCCATTCCTATCTGTACCCTGAAAAATTTCCCTAATGCTATTGAACATACATTACAGGTAATAGATTGTGTCCTTATTTAATCCAGTAAATATTGCAACAAAGGTCAAATATGTTTTTTCAGTTTTGTAAGGGTATTGTTAGTTGTGAAAAAAAGTCAAGACTCTAAATCAGCATAGAAGTTATTTTTTTGGCTCCCTTTGGGTCCATTCCTGTTAAGGCTACCCCTAGAAAAAAGTGATTTTTCAAATTGCTCCGACTAAAAAACTGATTAAATAGATGAATTAAGTGTGAAAAATAGATGAGAGAAATTGTATGGTTTGCTATGTTTTGATTTATACTTTCTGAGTTAACAGAGTTTGAAATTGATAGAAAATGCTAATTTATGCTGATTCAGCAATTTTTCGAACTTTGCTCAAAAAAACTATGATCAACTGACCAAAACATATCAAATTATACCATTTTTCTCATCAACTTTTCATGCCTAATTCAGCTATCCAATTGGTTTTAGAATTTAAGCAATTTGAAAAAAGATTTTTCTAATACTGGAATGGACCAAAAGGCAGCTAAAATAAATAAATTCTATGCTGATTTAGAGTCTTGACTTTTTTTCACAACTAACAATACCCTAACAAAACTGAAAAAAAAATGTTGACGTTTGTTGCAATTTGTTTCGCGTTAACCCCCATTTGAGTCTAGATTTACTGATGACCAATTTGCTGATGATGATATTCTTCATCTTTTGATTAAGTAAACTATTTTTGAGATAACCACAGGGCATAATCCAACAGGTCTTTTGGTTAGGGTGGTTATTATTGCAACTTACTTAAAACTTAACATTCCTTTTTTCAAAGAAGTGATTTATAAAATTGTCTTAAATGCCCATGAGTAGAAAAGATTCTTTTCTGTAAAACATTTTGAACAAACCTTTTTTTTGTGTCATTCACTTTTTGCTACCGTTTGAGAAAAATAATTGAAGTTTTCTTGAATTATTGATAATTGTATTGTCGACATGATTCAATCTTGTGATACTTGATGAATTTATGTATCTTCTTTATTAGTGGGCTCGTGATTCGTTCGAAGGACTCTTCACACAAGCACCTGAAACTGTTAGCCAGTATTTGACGTAAGTACATGTGTTTATTTATGGAAAAGACACTTTTAGTTGTATTTCGTTAAGCGCCACTTTCAGGTCAATTTGACCAATTGATGGTGTTGTTATAAGAAAAATCTCCATAAAATTTTATCCAATTTACCGACACCATTTTATTTGGCATGTCGCAGGGTTTATTATACTTTTAGTGCAACAAAAAAATATCTCAATGAACATTTATTTTTTAGTGATCCTAAATTCATGGAGAGGACAATGAAGCTTCAAGGAATGCAGTTACTTGAAACGTTGGAAAGTGTTGATAAAGCTGTGCAAAAGAAACCTCAAAACCTCCAAGACTGTATCAGTTGGGCTCGTCTATTGTTTCAGGAATACTTCGATAATCAGATCACACAATTGTTGTTCAACTTCCCACCAGATCAGGTATGTTGTTGTTAGAAATTATTTAGATTAGCCAAATTTGGCAAAGTTATCTAGTTTTTCCTGAAATACTGAAAATGTCCTGAGATTTTAAATTATCATTCACTTATTTCAGTTTAATGATTTCTCCTATTCTTATTTTTATTTTATTTCTCCATTCCTGCAATGTAATGTAAATGTAATTTTAACTTTACTGCATGTAAAATTTATTTGTTGAGAAAAATGAACTGATGTATTGGAAATGTCCTGGGATTTAGATTAAAATGTAGAAAATAATGTCCTGGAATGTCCTGGAATTTGATATTGTTGAAATAATAGTTACCATGTATTTGAAGGGAAAAGAATATGCAACTGAAAACAAATTTCCTTTCTCTCTTTTTCAGCTCTGCTGGGGTGGATATTTTGATCAATTTCAATCTTTTACAATGCTTTTGCCCCTTAACACAAATGCATACACACAAAAACAATGTCTAAATTTCGCCTGGTGTAACAATTAATTTCTAAAATCAGAAAAGAATATAAGTCAATTGTATGATTACATGCTAGGATACTAAAATAATGACTACTACTCTTTTCTGTTTTTCAGACAAATATATTTCTAATATCTTCAGTGTCTAAACAAAAAAATAAATTTAATTAACATTATAATTGACAAATATGGATAAATTTGGGAAAGAGTTAAGCCACAAATGACTTATATTTCTGTGATTATTTCAATTTAGTTCTTTCAGGTGTTCCATTCTGGTCTAGACCTGAAAGATGTCCCAAAGCTGTTAAATGTTCGATCCCAAGGAAGGCCTTCATGTAGATTTCATTGTTGCTGCTACTAACATTTTCATTATCGTTTTTGCCCCTCCACACAAGTGCATACACACAAAAACAAGGTCCAAACGGTTCATTGGGTGTTAACTTTTAAAATCTGAAAATTCCAGAAATTCTAAAGAATAAAATTATTTGAGTCAAGATTCGAAATAGAAGATTCAATATATTTTCTCGCAACAGAAATTGTGTGTAATAAGAAAATACTTAGTATAATTGCACACATGATCTCAGTGAACTTTTTGGATCTTGTTGGACATAATAATTTTGTGAGTGTGCTATTCCAAAAGTAATTTAAAGATCACTAATGATAAGAGGTCTTATTAATTGTATGATGTTGATTTCTGTGATAATTTCAATTTAGTTAACTACGTCTGGTGCTCCATTCTGGTCTGGACCTAAAAGATGCCCCAAAGCTGTTAAATTCGATCCCAACGAAGGCCTTCATGTAGATTTCATTGTCGCTGCTGCCAACCTGTATGGTTTTAACTACGGACTTGAGCCATGTCGAAATAAATCAGCAGTATTAGACTGCCTTAAATCAGTCGTAGTACCTGAATTTGTACCAAAATCAGGTGTCAAAATATCAGTCACAGATCAAGAAGCACAAAACGCGGGCGCTGATGTGGACGACATTAAAGTCGAGAAACTTATGAGTAACCTTCCAAAACCAGAAGAAATTAAAGACTTGAAAGTTTACCCGTGTGACTTCGAAAAGGTAAGGACTTTCCTTTGGTAGGATCTATCGCCAAATTTTGGTTATTTTTATAGTCTGAATGGTTAGAAATTAAAGCATCAAGAAGCTGATGAAGAAAATATTCCTAAAATATCTTGATAATATAATATAATCATGAACCAATCAAAGAATTTAATTAGCCACAATTAACTACACCTAAGTGTAAAAAAAAGTTGTGAGCACCAAATGTTGTGAGTACTTTATTAGTAGAAACTTTGCGAGTAGAAACTTTTTTGGGTATAAACTTTCGAGAACACCAGATGTGAAATGCAACAGCTTTTGAAAAAAATCTTGTTTTGACTTACTAATTCACCTGATTTAGACCTGCTAATCAGTCACAAATCTTTAGAAAAATTTGCGGAGTATTAACTTTCATGAATGGCCTTACAGCTACGATTTCGCAGGTACAAACTTTCGCGAATGGGCAAAAAAAATTGTGAAATTGCGAAAGTTTCTACCCACGAATTTCACAACTATTCAACTGTGGCTCAAGGTGGCCACTTGTCTTTAAAAATTTTTACAACGCCTAAGGAATTATTGCCAAATTTCAGCTCTTTTTTAATTTTCAGTTTTTTTATTGTTTTCCTTTTCTAGTATGTTCAAAATATATAATTTTTGATTTTCCCTCAGCCAGGTGATTTTAGACATAAGATAAAATATATGATAACTTTTGACTATTTGTTTACAAATTCTCTCCTAATGTAGATCATGTCCTTAATTGTCCAAAATGTTGTAACGTGTTGGTTCTAATATTGATGTTCTAAAATTTTGGGCTGTTTCAGACCTAAATGGCCTGAATGAAATCTTTCAACTTTTGTGCTCACAACTATTCATGAATGTTTTCCAGTTTTCTCAAGAATTTAGATTTTTACTTGTGAATCTTTTTTTCTTTGCTACATACTTGTTTTTTATGGCCATTTTATTGCACTCAAACACCTATGTATTTTTTTGTGGTTGCTTCAACACCCAGAAGCTCACCAATCCCCTCTAGCAATTGTTTTATCAATGATTTCTAGAGCCTTGTTTCAGTGTATCCAGAATTTGATTGCTTTCAGTTAATTATTCACGTTTATATAAATCGTAGATACAATGTAAATGCCACCATCAATTTGCCCCACCTTCAGTAAGTGGGGCAGATTTTTGAGAATTATTATTTTTATTTATTAGAGGTTATTATTTTAAGGAAATACAATGTCGATGATAAAAAAATAATTTAATCTATATTTATTTTTGCTAGGACGACGATAGCAACTTCCATATGGATTTCATTGTTGCTTGCTCGAATCTTCGTGCTACAAACTACTCCATAAATCTTGCTGACAGACACAAGAGTAAACTGATCGCAGGAAAAATTATTCCAGCTATTGCTACAACGACGTCTTTAGTTACCGGCTTAGTTTGTTTAGAATTATATAAAATTGTTAACGGTAACAAGAACATTGAACACTTCAAAAATGGATTTGTTAACTTGGCGCTTCCTTTCTTTGGATTCTCCGAGCCAATTGCAGCTCCTACAATGAAGGTTAGTACATGTTAAGGGACTTCCATTTTTTATGAGGGGTGGGGGGTGTCTGTGATGAGGATTTTTTTAGAAAAACGAAAAAAAAAATCATATTGCCAACGATTTTCAAAATATTTTTAAACTCACAAAACATTCAAAACTTTTTTATAGCCCAAAAAATTTCTCAAAACATTTAAATGAAAGGGCCCCCCCCACAAAAAAAAAAAAAAAATCCTCTCACAACCCACCCCTTATAAAAAATGGAAGCCTCCTTACCTTGATTTTTAAAAAGTGTTGTGATGAAAGTTCTTCTCCTAAATCAAGAGAAGTAATTTTTTCTACGAAGAATACTGGAAAATAAAGAAAGTCCAGAATTGTTATCCAAACTCATCGTAAATGAGGGAAATATTTTCTGCTTTTCCTTAGTAAGGAGATGTTCACTATGCATAGCTTTGTTTTTCTTTTTTCTAACCTGGATGAAGTAAATTCTACAACTGAAACCTGTACGCTTTTGTACGCTTCTTACTAAATTCCCAAAAAGGTTTTAAACCCATCTCCCCTTATATTTCATTCTTACTTTTTCAAACCTAGTAAGCTACCACACTTCTTAAGACCTATTTACTTTCTACGTCATTTGTTTATGTTGCGTCAAAAAACACTTATGAATGGTTACTACTGTTAATAAAATTTGCAAATATCAGCTATAAAAATGAATGCATATTTTTGAATAAAATACAAGATTGTATTTAAGAGTAATAGATAATCTGGTATTGTCCAAACAGGGGGGGGGGTAAGGGTACTAAATGTTGGAACATATGCCCCTGAGCGCAAGCTAACTGTTTTTGGGGAAAAAAACACCCACCCACCCTAAATCTGGCAAACAAAAAGCAGTTAGTACCCTAGAACTAACTGTTTTAAACTCAAATGACCCCTACAGTCTTGAGTATGAGATGTTAATTCTCTGGAACAGATCAGGTTTCGATGCATATTATTCCCTCTTGATCTTTTTAGTCAAATTTAATTTCTGCCCTCCAAACCATGTCTATGTATAATAGAAGAGTAATAGAAGAGTAAATGAAAAATGAAAGGATTTAATTCTTATAATGAAGGAAATCTACTATAGAAAAATCAAGAAATTGCAGTTAGTACCCAAAACTAACTGTTATTTTCCGATCAAATGACCCACCCTTCCCTGACCTCGAATCAGCATCAAAACAGTTAGTACCCTAAAACTAACTGTATTGGCTGAAAATGACCCACCCACCCAAGGTACTAACTGGGCATATGTTCCAACATTTAGTACCCTTACCCCCCCTGTCCAAACCCAGGTAAATGAACTTGTAAACATACTATCAACATGTGTTATATATAAGCACATGTCATTATGTCATCCAATCAATTCTATGTATTGTAATAGTTGTAAACAAGATGATTTTGAAGTCAAAATGCCACAATGTAATCATATGATGACGTAATATAAAATTATCTATTCCTTTTAGTATAATGATACAGAATTCACGTTATGGGACAGCTTCAATATCAATGGAAAATTAGAAGATGGAACTGAAATGACTCTACAGAAATTGATGGACCATTTCAAGACACTCGGATTAGAAATTACCATGATATCGCAAGGCGTAATGATGATTTACTCTTTCTTTATGACCCAACAAAAGTTAAAAGAGCGATTAAATTCACCGTAAGTTTTCAATATATTTATGACATAAAAGTTCTAATTAGCTATCTCGAATCTCCTCTCTACTCTGGCACAAAAGACAGCGCATTATGCTTGAAAGGTCTTATGAGAGATGAGGTAAAAGTTGATGAAAATTTTTGAATGTTTTTTTAGCCTGCTTAAAATTGCTAAAATTGTGCTAAAAAACTGCTAAAAATAGGGGTAGGAGGGGAGGGAGAATAGGAGGCCAAATATAAAAAATAATACATAGTTAAAAAAATATCTTATAGCTTTCATGCAATAAAAATTATATTTTTACAGGAAAATTTATTTTCGATCAATCTTATTCTGACATACGCCAATTTATTCCCCATCACATGTTACATGAACTTTTTTCCACAGTCTCAAGACTTAATTTGAAAGTGGAAGAAGCTCAAACAAAGTCGAACAAAGTTGAAAAAGGCCAGACAAAAAAAATGTTTATTAAATACTCGTTTACCATTACCATTACCATTACCATTACCATTTACACGTTTACTCGTTCCCCACAAGTTACATTGACTTAGTAAAACAATGGTGAACTTTTTGCATTGAAAAATCTGTGATTTTCAACTTCTATTAAATCTCTTCTCTCTTCTAGAATTTCACAAGTTGTTGAAAAGATTTCAAAGAAGAAAATCAAGCCTCATGTCCAAACACTTGTTTTGGAGCTCTGTTGCAACGACAAAGACGGTGAAGATGTTGAAACACCCTACGTGAAGTACAGATTACCTGCAAACTAGAAATGTTGAGCTATAGAGATGATGTACGCGAGGATCCAAATGTTGATAAGTTTACCAGTACCTTCTAGGATATGGGAAATTATTAGTGGAAAAACCTCTCAAGAGCAATGTGATGAGATTTTTCCATTTTTTTATATTTTCTCATGTAAATTTTGTTATTTATATCCTGGTGATAAGTTATGTTGGAGATTTAGTTTAAAAAAATCAATTCCTGCATCATGATGGAGATAAAACCAATGATGTAGGCTAGTTCTGTTGGAGATAAAAATGAATCGGCTGACAATTATTTCACACCACTCACCACCACCACAACAACAACTCAAGAAGAATCAAGACAACTATGAATAGACTTTTTAAAATATTATTGTTTCTGTTTTGACTGAAATTTAATTATGTGAAAACTTTTAGCTGAAAAATATTGTAAGAATATGTCGATAAGATAATCATCCCATGAAATACATTCAATTACTGAAAAAAAAATTCTTCTTTTCTTCTCATTGTCTTCTTTGTACATTTTTTTATAAGGGATTGTCAACAAATGCTTTTTGATTGGTTCAGAATTACAGCATTGTGAAGCTGATTGGTTGTTTCAAATTTTTCATGTTTTGTTGAGTTGACAGAACTTAAAGTCATGAAAATATTCATTAATGAACCAATCAGAATCTTGATGATGTAATTTTTTGTCCAATCACAGAACTAATTTACTGACTGATCATTGAAAAGTGAATTACTGTTTTATTTACTATTGAAAATTACATCCATCAACGATCTGATTGGTTTAAACAGTAAAATCTATGAACAATTCTTAAGATAAATAGGTTTATGTTGCCTCTTCTGTAAAGACCACAATTATCTTCAGGAAAACAATCAACAAAATAGGCTTAGAATCTTTCAAAAGATATTCAAATCTGCATGAACTGTTCGTTGAAGGTTGAAATAAATCATGCGACATAGATAAAACCATATAAGGTCTGGGTATTAATTTTAGTAGAAAAACATGCTATGAGATTGGAGATACTAAAATCATACAATTTCAGAGGGCTTTGCCCCCTGCTGTTAGTGGAATCTCTCCTTGTTTTCTCGCTTCAGAATGTAACTTAGCCAGTGCCTGAAGTGCCAAAATGTGGTAAAAAATGTTTTATTTTTGTATTTTAAGGAAGAAATAGTCTTTTTAATATTATATTTGTTACGCAAAGTATTCTACATCTTTTAGTGGAAACTGCATGTCTGAAAACATGGTTCCAATGATATTTTGAATAAGGCTCTTAGCCAATAAGATTGCACCATTTTCAAGAATCTCTTTGGTATATGAGTCTATATTTTGCAAGGTTTTAGAGGGAAGTATTGATTATATTTCATGATGTCACATGTCCTATCAAAGATGCCTGAACATGTCTAAAGCCGAAATAGTGCGATTTTCAGTATATTCTTAAATCTTTTGCATGAAGATAAAGATGGAAACATTTCTCAAGATCGAGATTTACTTTATTATTCCATAGGCACAAGAAACAAGGTTTTATAAGTTATATTATCTTCCACTTCAAAACAAATACAATAGTGGCACAAACTTCAGAAGATCTTCACAATGTGTTTCCATCTGTATCTGTCTCTAGCATTTCTCTTAGTGGTCACCAATGTTTCAGAGGTCTGCCTCTTGGCCGACTATCTCAAATTCTTGTTTATGGGAGCGATAGATGCAGCTGTTGTCTTCTTTTCTAATGTGTCCAAACGTTTGGAGATGCTTCTTTGTGATAACATTCAGTCTGTCCTTAGTAATTTCTAACTCAGATCTGTCTAAAAGCCATTTAAAATATTAGATATATCAGTCTTGGCTCTTCTTCATCTGATATAACATCGCTAGACTGAATAAATATCCATATCCAACATAGACTCTGCCCTGTTCCTACTACGTTGTAAATGTCTGATGGCGTAGAACATGGGTAGATGGAGCACTAGCTTTAAAGAGTGCCAATGTAATTTATTTAAAAATCTCTAACTTTCCCAACTAAAGAAATGTAGGCGAACAATGAAACATGCAGCTTTTACTTAAAGGGACCACTGTTCTGAATGTTTATGCGCTTTCATATTCCCTTTCATACTATGGGTCAACTGTTTACAGGTTGTCCAAACCTAGTTTGTGGGTTCATTGATGGTTTGGCCAGTTCCTGGAAAATCCTGGAAAATCCTGGGGAAAAAATTTGGTCCTGGAAAGTCCTGGAAAAACAGGCATAATTTGTCTA
>JAUKPT010004953.1:0-10761 GCA_032273505.1 Nanomia bijuga
ATCTTTTTTTGCCCTGGTTAAAAAAACAATTACAGCTCTTCAAGTGTAAGTTTGAGAGTCCAACTTTCTGTCACATACAGTTGAAGTTATCAAGCACCCAGCAGTATTTCTCATAACAACCCAAAGATGGTGCAATTTTTGCATCTTAGCCTTAAAGTAAGGTCATATGCAATGTCCAAAAAAAAGCTAAAATTGCAGTTTATTTTTGAATCTGTCCATTTCTGAAAAATTCAAATTCCATTTTTCCCCGAAAAACCCCTATTTGTAACCCTAAATATGTCCGGAAACACCCTTAAAATTGACTTTAAAATGGTGAAAACCCTGAGTAGAGGAAGCGTGGCATCACAAGGGGGGAGTCAGACATTTTGAGACACTGCATGACAGAAGGGAAGGGGAATGAGGGTTAAAAATTGCCAAATTTTCTGTGACGTCATTTTTGAATGGCCGTAAATTGAATACTTTTCAAGGTTATTTCTTTGCTAACCCTGTAGATCTTTTGTATATAAATAATAGAAATAATAATGACAATATCGAAGGGTGGAATGCATGTGTAGTCTGAGCGAGTAAGGTACCTTGTGACATATATATATATATATCGCATTCAGTCCACCTTGGAGAATGCAGTGAGACAATGGTTAAGAATCCTGGTCTACCTGATTTTCACTTGAAACTGATACATTTCCTCTCAACAATAGATCCCCATTTTTAGTTTCATCGATTTTAAAAGGTTGCAAGTAAGTGTCAGAAATACCATCAGAATCTCTTATGCAATAATTTCTAAACACAACAGGAGCCTCGTCAAGAGTGTTATTCGCTACATAAACTGGACTTAATAAATTAGTATTGTAAAATTCTTCTTCAATGTATTGAGTCTCAAGTTCAATATCTCGAATGTCAGTAATATCTACTGGTATTGGAATATCTTCATCAGGTGCAAAGACATTTATGGTTGGTATGACTAATGTACTACTGTTAGTACTCGAGAGTGAGCTGGTTGAAGTTTCGTTTAAATTCCCAATGATTGGCACTTGTAATTTTATCAATGGAACTTCGAGTGAATGATTTCCATTGTTCATCTTGTTTTGGATTCAAGTTGGGTATATCACAGCGTGTGGGTTTAGAAGAAGCCACTTAATGCTATTATGAGATTGGCGGTACATGAGCGGAAAGTTTATGATGGCGAACAACACTAAGTATCTAATATTTTGTAGTTATCTTTCCATTAACGATAACTGAGACCCATATGTAAACAAAGGCAAAATAATAACCATTAACTTTAATATGTACAATGTTCTTGCTAATTTAGGGGAGGCGGATGTAAATAAACGACACGTGTCGAAAAAAGGGTTGTTCGTCGCGGTAAAAATTACCTCGTCTTTTTATTAACCATTGAAAAAAATTACCAACTGCGACAACATTTATAAACTTTTATTTAAATCATTCTTTAATTAATCATCAATGTCATTCATTCCCCTCCTGTGTCCTGTCTAAATGCAAAACTCCAAAACTCCAAAACCACTAACACTAACATCACCAATCACCATGCGTATTATAATGTTATCATGTTTACAAGATGACAAACTACGCTAGTCTTAAATATCAATCAAACTATGTCAATAAACTTTCCCTTGCAATCATGCGATTGTTTTCGTTTTGGTTTAGATATCCAACACGGTTGAAATACCATGTGCACGCACATGTATTTTTTCGAAAAGAGAAGAATGTGAATATTTATATGATCAATAATTTATGTAGCATTCGCAAAAATACGAAGTCTATGAAATCGTATCCAAACAAAATAACTGTTCGACTTAATTTTCATTTACATAATATTAAAAATATTACTATAATCAATTAGACATGAAACTACACTGTTTAGATTAGTCTCGAAAAATATATATACGCACTGACTTGTTGAAATCATAAACTAGCTAACAGTTTATAATAGTATACCTGAAACGGAAGCGAATTACATTTGGAACAAAAATAATGAGATTTGTAAATGTGGTGAAATTCAGAATGTGTTGTGGTGTAATTAAGAGTGAATATCTGATATTAAGATATAGTTGATATTCATGTTTTCCTGTTGTAAAATATAGAACCACGGTGTGGCCTTACCCATTGTTTGTTTTGCCAGGGATAACTGTGTGGTTAAGAGTGGCCCCGCCCGACACCAAGGGGATTTGCAGGATGGTGGGATATGCTATTTTTCCTTGTGAGATAGCGCGATAAATGTTTGTTTCTTTGGCAGGATAGCGGGATTTTCGATTTCTGCAGAATGCGGGATATTGAGAATTTTCTTTTTATAGGGATAAAGCGCTTCATTTTGGCGAGATGGCGGAATTTTCAAATGAGAGGATGCATGTTGATGGCGGGATTTGATATTTTGGGTTTAATTTGGCGAAATAGCGGGAAAAGTGATCTTTTTTGGCGGGATTGCGGAATCCACTTTAGATATTTGTACTCAAAGTTTGATCGAGTGCGGTTTAGTACATGGAATGTGCAATATCTATGTTATCTCTCTCAAAATCAATGTAGAGAATCAAAAACATGTGTTTCAAGTGAACTTCACATAATGCATAGCTATCAGATCACCGGAAGTGACATTATTGGTTCAGAAAGGATAAAGGTAAAAACCTAATTTATTGTATGGTTAACCCCCGACGTCATTAAGATCATGCTACTTGAGATAGTGCTAAGCTATTTGAGATAGTACCGTGCTCTACACCAACTTTTTACTCGCGAGATATTATGAGATATTATGTCCGTCGCCGAATCGTCTGTCGCCCAATCGTCCGTCGTTGAACTGTCCTAGTCGCCGAATCGCCCGTCACCAAATCGACCTAGACCGGTTCTTTCAATGCAACTCGCCGAGGGTTTCTAGAAGCATCTATTATTTAGATAATATGACCAAACGAACCGGGATGGAAATAAGAATTGAATCTATAAATAGGGTGACAAACAAATTGACCAAATTGGACGGCGCGTTAGTACCGCAAATAGCGCAGCTTGGGGCATGGTCTGTTGTCAACAATAAGCTAACATTACAGTACGGATAAGAAAAATAATTCCATCGTCTGGCGGAAAAAGGTACCTAAAACACTGGAAAATAGCGCTGATTAGTAAAAAATGTCGTCATTATTTTTGGAGACGATTCTTCAGGATCAAAAACTGACCGTAACCTTAATTTGCAAGGAGTGTCTATGTAAACACTTTACAACCCTCTCTTTTTTTACCGGCAATCCACATTCGCATGAACTATGATTAGTTAATTCATTGATTTGGTATAGTCCATGCTTATTTTATGACAAAAGAGAGAACATTTAGGCTTTCAGTATATTACCATTTTGTACGAAAAAAGATCTTTTGCACAGGATAAAGAAATGTACGAAAGATCCTGAGAAGGGAGAGATTGGGTATCAGAAATATATTCTAGTTTCGCGAGATATCAAAAGCAACAAGTTTGTTGAATAGTAAACCTCGGCTTACAAAATGTATTCTGCATGAGATCAGATGACAGTTTCTTTAAAACCTTTCATTCTGCAAACTTTTAGCTTATATGCACGGTTTGAATGTGTCACAAGCTGAAGATGAATGTCATGAATCAAACGGTTGGACATTATGTTATTTAGCAGCCTTGGTAATCCTTGGTAATCATTTTATTTGACGAAGCTAGACAAAATGTATTATAGGTCTCTCGCTATAACTATTTGTAATTTTATCATTTTAGAATTTGAAAAGAAAGAAAGAAATGTCTTTCAGACAAAAATATACAGTTGCTCTCAGTATTTAGAAAGCTTTTTTGTAAAAAAATAAATATCTAAAAAATCTGAATCTTATTTTATTGAAAAAGGATTTGTTTGACGCAGAGTTGACAGGTGAATTGAATACTTTCCAAATAAAACAATAAGAAGATAATGTTCTTTTTCTTTCTAAAAATGGAAGATACTGTTCTAGCAATGGTAAGAAATCTTCTTTTTTGATAAGTAGTTCAAAAACAGCTAATTAATAATCACATATAAATAGATCTTTTAGATGGGCTTGGTTAATTATTCCAGCAATTACTGTAATAAGCTTTCTTTATCATAGAAATAAATCGATTCAAGAATCTCTTTTTATAAGAATTACAATTACAAATTATCATTAGATAGTCTGTATCAAAATAAGATGCACTTCCCACATAAATGCGTTTTTTGAAGCCATTTTTTAATATTTTTTGACACTTCTTTTTTTGGGTCACATTAGAGCACTTGCAAAGATAAATTAAAAAAATCATTTAAATCAAAAGAAATGAAGATGAGAATTTTGAACTTCTGAACCGCTGGTAAAAAAATCAAAAAAATCAAAAATCAAAAATTGTTTGATGGAGTTAGGACCAATAGTAACCGAGAAAATGGGAAAAGAAGTAGACCAGCGGCTCAGTGAGCTGAGTGTTAGCATGACAGGTGACTCAGGAGTTATAAGTGTTTAAAGTTTCAAAAAAACTGCTGATTCTGCGTAATTTCGCCAATTTCGCCAATTTCAATCTTAATTATCTCGAGAAGTAGAAATCCAAACAAAGCAAACCATACCATTTTTTTCATCAACTTTTTATGCTCAAACCAGCTATTTAATCTGATTTTAAAATTAAACATTTTTAAAATGCACTTTATACTGGAACGAACCAAAATGGACTAAAATTAGGCTAATTAAGGCTGGGAATCGAATTTATAGCCGGGGAATAATGCGAAAAAATGCTGAAAATACTATCAATTCAACAGTAATTTACGCTCATATTATAGATTCACCCGGGGAATTTAGGTGAAATCTAGAATTTAAGCCGGGGAATTTCCCCGTTCCCCGGGTCTTATTTGAACCCCTGAATAATAGCCGAAAGCTTCATATTCACACCGATTACCGGTTATTTCCGTAATCAGCATACCTAAAATGACCAAAAAACATTGAACCCCATAGTTACCTGTCTTGTTGACACTCAGCTCACTGAACCTCTGGTCTAAACTTGATTTTCTACTTGACCGGGGATAATACAATATAAAAGTTAGTTGTAGAAATATAATCGTTCGATGAAATTAATTGCACGCGACGAAAGGAATGTTAACGTTACTTCCAATTTTATAGTCTTAGAAGTCAAATATATTAGATAATAAAAAAACAATAGGTTGTCGATGTTTGCGCGCACGATTGAGTGGAAAGGAATCTTAAATGGAACGTTTTTTTTTTTGAAGAATGTTATTCTTATGCCACGCAAAGATACTGCATTTTTATGCAATTAAACAAAAGTTTTCATACCACTCATTAGTATTCATTTTGCATTCATGACAGTTTGCATCTCTACGCGTGATTTTATTCTAATTATCAATTTGAAAAGAAACCTTAGGATAAATACAACAATTTTGATCATTGTACATCTTGTTTTTATATTGTATTACCCCCGGTCAAGAAAAAAAAGAAGTTTAAAGTTGGTCCCCCTCTTTGCTTTCTTTTGATTTTAACCAAACAACCTATACATTTTCGAGGTTCTTAAAGTGATCGCTCTGCAGAGCAAATGTTCCTGACAAAGACTGTTATGGAGTAGCTAAACTTCCGCCAAATTGAAACATTAAAATTATTGGCCAGAATTGGTATTGAACTCCAGTTCGCACGATATATAGTATCGATTGATGTGACTTATAACCACAAGAATAGTCATCTTTCTATCTAGTTTCGACATCACCACACAAAAATTAGCTAAAAACATTTTTTTTAAATCATACGTTCGATTTTTGATTCGAATCACATTATATCACATTATATCTAGATTTAGTAATCCATTTTATACGTCATTAAAATGAATTGAAATTTAATTTCTTAATCATTTGATGACATAAATACTGATTAAAAACTCTTTTTAACATTAATTAATCTAAACTTATCTTGTACAATGTCGCTAATGGATCTAAATTAATGCTTCTACTAAATATCAGATCAATAAAAGACCATGCCCTCTTACAAATAAATAAAACAATGAAATTTTAATTGTAGTAGAAACTAGGATCAAAAACCAGATTATCGAGGCCTTTAACTAGTTTTATGTCAGATACCATATGATTACTAAACTTCTATCACATAACATGGATTAAACCGACAAAACTGGCAGTCAAAAAATTAACTGTAACCATCCATTGATGATGGCTTTGAAGTGAAATTACCGGTGAGACTGGCTAGGACATGGTAATCCAGTTAGGAGGCATGAAGCTTAAATATTAAGTTATCCATCTATTCGTGTCTTTCACAGACATATAGAACACTGCCAAAAGAAAATGAAAATCGTGACACAAATGATAAAACCGTTTCGACGATAGTTTGTTCCTGACAGTCCATGATTTGTTGGTGTCAATTCATGGTGTTGGTTTCATGATATTTCCCAGAAAAAGAATGCAGTAGAAATCGAATTTCTAAGAAAAAAGCAGTTGTTATAGAAGGCTAACACATGGTAAACAAAATGAGAACCCTTCGACACACAATGAACAAGTCGTGAATAATATGTTGGGTGCAACAAAGAAGTCTTTCTCAAACTAAATGGAAATGTATGACAAACGATTTCTGAAGAATTGAAAATAATTTTCTGCGTTGAAATTCAGGATGGCGTGCAAGATTACCATTACTCCAGTCAATCTAAGTTTTGACCTTGAACTAAATAGTAGAGAAATTATTTTTTGTGTATGAATTCGTTGATATATGTAGAATAAGGTTTGGCTGAATTTTCGGCTAAATTGCCAAAACACAATATTAGACCAGCGGGAGAGTGAGCTAGGTGCCAACATCGGAGGTAATTAGCGGTCCAACTTTTTTTGATCAATAAGATAGTGCTGATGACGAATCTGGGTGGTAAAGTTGCATAACAGGACAGCGGGACTCTATTAATCCAAAAAAATTTAATTTCTCCTGAACCGTTAGTCGTTCAATGTCGATTGACCCCAGCAGCAATATTTTGTTGAAGCGCTAGTCAGATGGGGGAGCCAAAATCCTAATTTTGTAAGCTAAATCTTTTAAAAGCCGTTTGAGATAAGACAAATTGACACTAAATACTACCCTATGCACGGCCAGCTAAATGATATGGCCTGATATGTCACAGCGGATGGGTCAATATTTCACCAACGGCGCAAGATATAAACCTTTAACTTCACACACATGATCTTATGACCGGTTAGGGGTCTCATACCAAAAATAAAAAAGTTTCGGAGAAAAATAGGGAAAATATGGACAGTTTCTTTTTTGGCACTAGATATCATCTAGTGCATAATAAATAACAAGAAGAATCTTTATTGAATCTAAAGTAAACAAATGATAAGAATCATCTAGAAATAATGAAATAAAGTACAGGTACTCTAAGATCAAAAAGGTAACAGTGATCAAAAGGGCACTTTTAAAAGAATTGAAATTGAAGAATTCGCAGGACAACTTTTGGCTCACTTAATATGACATTTGATGGTATAATATTTACAAGATGGATTTTTGACGTTTTAGCACCAAAAGATTGGATGGTTTAGATCTTATTGTGCAAAGTATTCATGGTGAAATGGTGATTTTCAAGAAAAACATTGTTAAGTGATGATATTTATTACGGATAAAAACAGGATTCTCCAGTCTGATAGCCATTTTAGGTTACTGAAACAAATAAATTTGGTATTTTTCGAAGTGCAGATTCCATATCTTATACATTATCTACTTCTTTTTGACCATAAAAAAGTTAACCTACAGTGCATGTAACTTCTAAGCAATTATTAGTTGACAATTCTTTTACAATTAGTTGTAATAATCAAGGTGCCTTTTTGATAAGGCCAAAATAATAATATGTGTGGTTCCGGTTACATAGGTTTGACAGAGAAGGTTCGGTCGGTCGGGGTTTTATTTTATTTCATTTTTTATTTTATTTTATCCTATCGGATTATAAGGAAAATATCTCTATAATTTGAATACTTATTAAGGATGGGACGTAAGTCGGACGAATAGATAAGTGTTTACTCACTCAACGTTCCCTTTATCCCCTAACAATTAGGTTGAAGTTGAAGTTGAAAACAAATCTAAATCTTCGTACACTTTTTGACAAGAAAATCGTCAATTTCACAATTTTTATTGCGAGGAGGAAAATAAAATCTTTCGGGTCGAAAATCTTTACGCCAAAAAGAGAGGATCGGTCGGGTAACCGGGACCAAACATACCTTTTTTGGCCTAATTTCAATACGATAATAACTGAATGCGTTGAATGTGTTGCTTTTTACTCCGTTACACATGATGCACATACCATTTGCCTTGATTTTTTATTATACAAAGGACCCTTTAGATCACCCGCATGAGAAAAGTCCATTTTTAAATTTATAAAAATAAGTATCAATAAATTACTTTATTCCTCACATAGTGGGAAGGCGTTACAATTAATGCTACTACACCATGAAAGTGTTGCATCAATCGTCATATAGATATATTTTCTGTAATCCCCATGCGAAATTCAGGTGCCTTTTTGAACTTAGAGTACCTGAAATGATGTTTAATGATTTCCACAGTACAAAAAATAGCTTGGTTGATATATCACTCATATTTTTGTATCTCGAACATGGCGTACTTTAGTAATACGCCATGATTCCGACAAATTGAAACAGAAAACGCTAACCTCGTGAAATGTGAATAACCCTCGCTGGTACTCTTCTCCACGATTTTCAATCGACATCAAATCATCACTAAACATCACTATTGCTTTTTTTTTTGCCAAGAATGAGAGACAAATGAAACAACGATTGATCTCTTTTTAAAAAACAAACAACTTATAGTTAAATTTACTTTTCTTCGTCTCAAAATATCAACATATCATTTCAAGTTAGTGGTAATAGACCACGTGTGTTGTCTTGTAGTTTCCTTCACTGAAATTAATCATTTCTGGCACGATACAAAACCACAAGAAATTATCGACAAATACACGTTAAACGATCCACTATCATATAATTAACTCTAACTCCTGTTTCTTGATTGGTGTGAGACTTTAACTAACCCCAAAATAAAAATCTATTCCAGTTAGTTAACATTTTCCATCAAAATTCTTTATTGTTATCAAAAGTTTCCCTCGTTTCATTGTAATTTGAGCTAATCTAATATCATTAAACAGATACCCGGCAAGTATCCACTTCATGTTTTTCCTTATTTCTATCAATTTTTCTTAAATAGTTATTTTGATCAAGGAAAGTTATCAATTTTGGACGAATATACATATGAAGCTATTTCAGATTTATCCTTTAATTCGCTTATACTATAAAGCTAAATTTCGAATTTCTCTTTCAATTGATTTAAAGGAAAAAATAAGAATAACATGGAACAAGAGTTGACATTTTCCGTTTGTAATTCTTGACCCTTGAGGGTCTAATGTACGTTTTTGTAAGATTAACTACTGTCGTGAGAGCGTTTTGTTTACATAGTGAGCAAATAAATGTGGATTTGGAAACATGCGTTTGGGAAGTGATATGTAACACTAGAATACAAGACATTTCTTTGTGTAACATTCATGTGACCCTTTTAACAAAATCATGTGATTTGCTTATAGATTTGCTGATTTGCTTGTCAAATAGCAACTGATTCCTGAAAAAGCTCCTATGGCAAGGTTCTTCTAAAAAGCTGAGTGACATACAATTTGATAGAATAATAAATCCGTGATACTTCTTTGCACATCTGGCTCAAAATAAGAAATACAGATATGATAACATAGAGATATGTGCACCTTAACTGAGTATTATTATGTACAGCGTTAAAGGTTTTAGCCCTGCACATCAAGATAATCATATATCATATATATCATATATCATATATCATATATCATATATCATATATTTCTTGTAAAAATAATTATCCCTACTGGGACATCATCACCAAATATTACAAGAAAAAACACAAAAAAAACATAAAATCACATACATTTTGAGAAAAAAATACAAACAATCAATGGATAAATAAATAATATGTAAGGTTTATTAAGAGAAAATCTATGAGACATTCCTATGTTGTTTGAGTAGAAACACCCTTAACTCGAGGGACTGGACTCACTGTTTCATGGTCCGTTTTAGATAATAAATGGCATAGTTTTTGAACGTCGCTGGCTGAATCTTGATACAAAACCAGTGTGACTTCGATGCCAGATATTTCTAAAATTAGGGCAGTGGAATCAAAAATCTAATTCGGTTTCAACGGACGCTGGGCAGAAAGGACAGAAGCGAGATTTCTTAGGGATATTTCAGTGTCTACCTCTTTCGATTTCCAGGTCGTGATTTGAGCGTCTAAATCTTGTGACTCTAGATCTTTTGTTTGTATTATTTGTACTAACTAGATATCTTTCAAGACCTATTTCAGATTTAAAGATTGCATAGGTCCATAATTTGCATCCATCATTTTAAATTTTTTCAGAAGAACGTTGATGAAATTGGTCTGATAGGTGTTGAAAGACCATCTTGTGTAAAAAAGTATTGCCATCATATTTTTGTAAAAATTTAGCATTCCATTTTCTTTTAAGACAAATTTAATCGACGATATCCAGTATTGGTTTTTTTTCGACTGCTTCCCTGAATGACGTAGTTAAGAGTACATTTACATTTAATTTTTTTTTCTTTCTTATTTTTCTTTCTAGAAAATGACGTGCTTACTGCCATGACATGAAATAAAGTCGTCGACAGAAACTTCCTAGATAATTACAACAACTACTCTTAAAATAAAAAAATAAATCAATCTATAATACAATACAAA
>JAUKPT010004954.1:0-10761 GCA_032273505.1 Nanomia bijuga
GGATCATGTGTGTGACATTAAATGTTTATATCTTGCACCGTTGTCAAGATATTGACCCATCCGCTGTAACATGCCAGGCCGTGTCCTTTAGCTGACCGTGGTTGATGCAAGCCTAAGTTGCTGGTAACCTCTTCAATTATTTTTCCTTCAGCAGTGGAATTGCCATCAAATAAAAATCGCCGGCGAATAGAATAAGGATTTTCATTCCGAATTTTCGAAACTAGTATACTGAGTTCTCTTCTGGGTCCCAAAAAAATGGCAAACGATCAATTGGTAGACCCCCTCGCGTCTACATTGACCGACTATTAGTCATTGAACTCCAGCTATGATGGATCGCGTTGGTTGGCGGAATCATAGAGAGAATTCATGAGGTCTGCATCTGTCACTGTTTTGAACTCATGCGTCCATCTGACAGATAGATTCGGGACACGCTGACTTTGACGCCTAATAATTAACTTTTTACTAAATCCTTGAGGGGAATAAACACGTATATAAAAAATTGTGCCATTTTTTTATTTTTGGTGACCATGTTGACCTAATTCAAAACAGCGACTTCTCGACCTAATGATGAGGATACAGAAAATACACATTTATATATATTGGCTACATTTTTGTTTTCCATCGTCGTATTCTCCGCCTCATATCAACTGTCCGAGCTTAACCGTTTGACGTGTGAACCAAGTGCCGGCAATCAGTGACAGATTATAAGATTAAAGTTTTCGACAACAAATGAGTGTTGTTAGTCAACGAGAAGGTCAGACATAGTTGAGCAACATAGTTTAGTTAGTTTAAGTTTAGTTTATTTCGCAGTGATAAATCCTTCAGGAGCATAGCATTTAGCCAATGGCTATTACAGAGTGCTATACCCCTTGCACAAAAATACACGATATTATTAAAGAAAAAACAATAATAATAATATTGAAAAATAAAGAAACCAAAAATATAAAAATATATTCTAGGTGGTAAAGATCGCGTGCGCGCACTTTACAAAAAAAAAAATAAACAAACAAAAAAAAAAAAAAAAAAAAAAAAAAAAAAAAAAAAAAATGTCGGTGAATCAGAAAAACCGACAAAGTTGTTTATTTTTTCCTAAGAATTGCGAATCTCCTTCTTACTACAGGGGTGGCGACACGGTCATAAAAAGGGCACATATAAAAATGTTCAAAAAAGGTGCTTACATTGTAATATGCCCATTAACTGCCACGTTACTTAGACATGTCATAACTGAGACACTTTCTTCCATTACCTGCCTATTAATTTTCGGGAAAAACTTTTTTGAAGATGGCACATTAGTGATAAAAAGGGCACTTGCATTTAAGGAAAAAAAGTGTGTGTGTGTGTGTGTGGGGGGGCTGAAACACCCCCCAGCCCCCCCGCCCCCAGCCCCCGGTATCGCCACTTTTGCTGGATATAAATAAAAATGGTTAGTTTGGTCAGGGAATCTATTTATTGCATTATTCCTGGCAGTAAATTTGATCCCCCGAGCTGGAAAATTTAATGCAAATCTATTCTAGCCTAGCCTAATAGGACCAAAGCTCTCTGGAAACCAAGGGGACATTTCACTTAGTTGTCATGTACTATTTGAGCTATGCAGGGGCAGGGGGTGACATTCAGTTGCCTGGCTTTATCTTACTAGAAATGCAACAGAAAAAGCAGTACTTATTGATCATTTCTACTTTTCTAATACCCCCGCGACGATACGGAGCTGACGCTAAGCAAATGATAGGCAACCCTAAGAAAAATAATCTGCGGTCCTCTCCCCAAACGAAATTTACCCAACCCAAAGAAAATCGGTCGGTTCATTGCTTGGGGGCGAATTTAGTGTAATTCCTAATTCCTTTATGACGATCGATAGTCATGTTCTAAATCATTGCCTGACCCCTAATCTTTCCGTATCTACGAAATCGTACCAAATCATTATTATTTTCTTTAGTCTTTTCCATGAGAATTCTAGCCTAACATAAGTCAAGATAAATATACGGTTGACAGAATAAATAACCGCAATAAGCCTTGAGACATTAGTTACTACGGGAACATCAACAGTGACTGTGCCTTACTTTATCCTCTCTCTTGTTATATCGATCACAGTGTTTCATGTACGCTTAAACATGTATGTGCAAATAGTGATAAGATCTGTCTAAATGTATTGACGTCAATAAGCAAGAAATAGGCCTTTGCCAAATAAAGTCGAAATCTGTATAAGAATGACTCTTTATCTCGAGGTGGTAACTACGTCGACAGACTGTCAGTGCCGCGGTATTTTTCCGAGCATCCTCTTTTATGGGCATTTATTTTGGCCGAAATAAGACCCTTATATACAGAAAAATTTACAAGATCATTTTTTTTTATTTATCACTGACGTTTATGGACCCATTTCTACGGGGAAATTTAAAATTCTACCCCCATTTCTACGGAAATTGAGAGTCGGAAAAGAAGTAACCCTTTAGTTAGCTTTTTATATTTTGAAATTATTTCTCGTAAAATCCCGCAGGCAGGGGAGTTTGGTGATAAAACCGGGTTTAACATGTCTTTGCGGTTCATAAATTTAAAAGAAGAATTTTACTAATATTTTTATGTTGATAAATTCAATGATGATGTAATAGAATGCACTCGACTTGTTAATTGTTGTATATGTGTAGTAAAATGTCGATCCATCTCCCTGTTACGTCTATGGAAATGGATGAAAATCATAAAAAAAAGTGTACAGGTAGAAAATCTCACACTTTTAAGGGTTCTTGCCTCAGATCGAAATACCACGTGGCGCACGCGGTAATGATGAAAATTTACAAACATTCTTTGATAGATTAAATTTAACTTTGAGACCCGACGATTTCCTTTTTTTTTGACATAACAAAAAAAAACCACTATAATAGTATCAGATCCTAGTTACAGGAACAATGACATTCAGACAAATAGTCCTATTTTGCAAATTTCCCAATTCCTCTCTGATTTACCGCTAGACATATATCTTACTTTTTGCTACCAATGAAACAATTAAATTATCTCGAACTGCGACTTCCTCGAAATTTAAAATATTCCAGAAATTCGTAGTATTACGCAATTATTGCATCATTTACGGGAACAAATGTTTTGGTAAGGAAATGAGATGAGAACAAGTGCTAAGACTGCACGTACAAAGGGGTTGTCCACAAATTATTTAAAACTTTCTGTTGATTGGTTCAAAATGACATCATCAACAAACTGATTGGTTCACTTAGAATCGTTTTCTCGACTTTGAGTTTTGACAAATGTACAAATAGTGACATTTCTTAAATAACCAATCAGATTCATTATGATATAACTTTCAACTTTTCAGCAATCAGTAAATCAGACATCTCTGACATGGGATCCCTGTTGTTACAAGATATTCCCAGTCCAGCCACTAAACCTCGATGAAACTCCTGCACGAGATCATGATTTTAAGCACTTTTTTCCGAGAAGTGATTACGTGCACAGAATAGTATGATTGTGGGCACATCTCAAAACTTTACTTAGAAAATCCCTGTTGTTACAAGGAATTTCCAGCCCTCACAGCCTTCAAGGAATTCATGGATGATGCAATATTATTGGTGAGTGAAGATGATGCAATGATAATCAATGGGGATATTGGTTTCAAGTAATCTCTTTCTCAATTGACTGATCGTGATTCTCAGCATAAAATTATATGAAAGGTTTTCTGAATCGTACGAGAAAGTTAAAAAGAGTTACTACAATGAAATCAGAAATCAGAAATCAGAAATCAGAAATCAGAAATCAGAAAAATATATATTTCGTACAAAAAGAAAAGATACAAGTCAAGGAAAAATGTAAATTTACACATGATTTGATCAATTCTCGAAAGACGGATTAGATTATTACATAACAACTTTATTTATGATATGTTCACAATTTCGGTACATATTTTAAGTCTTTCTGTTAACAGTAAAGGTTAATAGAAGACATCTTTCAATAAAGAAGTTTTGTTTGCGAAGGCGACCAGTCAATTTAGGCCTCTACTTTGTATCCAACCATTCTAATCATAAATAATTTCATCATACCATATTGGACAACCCAACTCTTCCTTGAGCCCCTAAAAGTCTATAGGTGTTACATACGACGAATTTGTAGTTATCAAAGCCATTTATGAATTTAACGATTAAATAGCATGGGTGATTAGAAACGATGAAACAGGTATCTAACACCAATGCCAAGTACTATATCTTCACTAGATTTATCATAGGGGGGTTTATAGGGGTACTTCAGAACGCCCGTACGCCGAAATAAACACCCCTAGGACGCCCGGACGCCAAAAAAAGATGGTCATAGGACGCGGACGCTTTTGGAAATGAGTCAAAATACGCCGGAAGCCATTTATTTCAGGATGCAGGACGCCTGTGAAAAAGTGTCATATGACGCGGACGCTTATACAAATAGGCCAAAAGACGCCAGACGCCATACCTATAACCCCCCACCCCATTTAAAACATATGTAATGCCCTGCCTCAGTACTCCAATGGAGATATTTTCTCACCGGTGAAACCTTCGGATTATGATACGTCCCTATATAAAACTATACTTTCTTATAGAGAGCGTAAGATGGAGGAGAGGTAATTTATGTAATGTTGTCTTATATCAACTTCACAAAAATGTCAATATATGCTTCGATATTTTACATTTTGGAGGCTGCATAAGCACCAGCATAATTATCACAAAAAAGATGATTGCTACTGAAGAAAAACATGATTACTTTTCTTTAAATTTTCTTTATAACATTAACAATGTTTGAAGAAGTTTTTGGTAAGTGGATTTCGACCTGGACATCGCCATCATCAGGTGTTCAAGGGGAATATTATGACAACTAGTATTGACATAAAAACTTAATATGGAAAATAAGTAATAAGGAAAAATGATGTCTGAAAAGAGAAGAAATCTTACCAAATATATCAATCAACGATTCCTACCACTCTTAGAGAGCTCCAGATATGATTGTTACTATTGACGAGAAAACATGAATATTTCCTTTAAAGATGTTTTTCTAATTCAGATTATTGATTTGTTGATTATTACATCATGAAAATTATGATTGGTTCACTGTAAAATGTTTTCAACTTTTACGTTTCAACAAAATATCAAATTGTGACAATTTTTCAATAAACCAATCACATACTTCATGATGTAATATTCAACCAATCGATAGCCTAAATCAGACAAGCTTTTGTGATGAGTCCTTATTATCATTGACTCCTACAGACATATTTTAGATACAAGAGGTTATCTTGAGAAATCTTCATCTCTTTGCTATAGAAAATAATGAATACTGTCTGAAAAAATCAACTATTTTTTTCACTATGAAGAAAAACGTTTGAATAACAAAGATATGCGTTGTTAAAACTGCATTCATACGTGCCAGAGTCTTTCCTTTTTTGTTTTTTAAATTTTTGAAGAGTTGGTTAGTACAGTGGATGTCAATCTGGAGATTGCCATCGTCACGTCTTCAAGGAAAGGGGTGCTGTAACAGATATGGACCAGTCTCTAAGTGTTTTCAAAAGTGAATATTGACCAAAGCAGAGGAAAATTGATAATTGAAACGCTGGAATAGCATGAAGTACAAACTTCAGGACCTAATTGCCTATTTGAGTGTTTGACCTTTTTTTTTACTTTATAAAAACTTCAGTTACAAACATTGACAAATACAAGTACAAAGCCATTGGGATAACACTATGTTTGATATACCCAAAAGCTTATATTGAACCTACATCGCCAAAAATAATAAACTCCAGATCCGCCACTGGGGTGCCAATGGATATTGTTAACAAATCTTTTAGGGAAAATATATAATGAATCACATGGCTAGGATCTAATATCAAGTCGAACTTAAAAATATCTAGATATGAACAATTAAAATGGAAAAGTAATGTTCATTATTTTAACGAATAAATCATACTCTGAGGGAGCCTTTACACGTGATAAATCATAAACGTGCATAATAGATTGTAAATAAATGTTATACGACATTATTTTCAAATAGATGTAAATTTATCTTAAGCTTATAGTTGTCACGTGATAAAACTTGTTTTTTCCATCGTTTTTCAGCCTCAGATGTTCAAATTTTGAGCCAATCTCAGCCCTAATGTTTTTATAAACGAGGTTCAAAAAAGAAACAATCAGCACTTGTTTCCCAGTCATGTAATAGTTGCTATGACTAAACAAATAACAGAATTGCAATTCAAAGCATCAAGACCTCATGCAGACATTTTTGGAAATAATTGAGAAAGCAATTAAATCATCTTCATTGATAATTACATAACCATCTGTCAAAAGTTAACCTTTCGAAAAGGTTTTAAACATAAACAAATAAACACTGGTTACTAAGGCAACAAAATGATTGAAACTTCTTGGAAAGTTTCGCAAGATTGATTGAATTTTCGAATAGTAATAGAAATTAAAAAAATGTCTTTTATTTGACCATCTTAAACCCTATCCAGACTGGGCTACTTTTAGGCGTCAGCTAAAATACTTGTTTATATCGCACCACAAGCATTGTAAAAGAAGACCGCATATACATTGTTTCATTCTTCGCACATAGTCAGCTCTTTTGTTTTGCAGAAATCACTTAATAGGGTTAACATATTTGAGGTTGGTAATGAACTCATCTCTCTAGCTTGCTTTTATGCGATTCATATAGTCTTTTCTCAAAGATACTGAATAAAAAGTACTATCGATGAATGGTCAAAACCGACGAGAGATTGGCAAGATTTAGGTGGAAAACGACAATACATAAAAAGAAATTGGAAATTCACTTTGCGAGTATTTCTTTCAATTAATATTTCCACTTTACTTCGACTACCGAGGCTCGGATGCAAAACATCTAGATTAACCTTTTCACAAAAAATGACCACAACCTAAGATATATTAGCCAGACTATAGATAAAACTAATAAGCAATATTCTAATTTTCTAATTTCTATTCATGATGATAAGATAAATGATGATAAATGATGATAAATGATGATAAATGATGATAAGTGATGATAAATGATGAGAAATGATGAGAAATGATGAGAAATGATGAGAAATAATGATAAATGATGAGAAATGATGAGAAATGATGGGAAATGATGAGAAATGATGAGAAATGATGAAAAATGATGGGAAATGATGAGAAATTATGAGAAATGATGGTGTGACAATCGTGTGAGGGAATCCCCAGTAGGCAAATCCAATGACATTCTATTCACTTCTTAAGTTATCATCATTTCATGAGTTGAATGGACCAGAAGATTGAAAAAACCTAGTTTCGTTAAAATGCATTTTTGAAGGGTAGTGAAAGGTAAAAGTTAGAAACTGATTCCTTTGAATTTAACTTCTTCACTGGAAAAACCTAGTAAATTATCAACCATAAATGGCAAAACAGGCCTCGAAATTTCACATGTTAGCATAAACTAAAATTCGTTTTTAAGGTAGTACAGGAGAGCGGTTATGCCAAACGAGTAATCAAAGCAATCTCGAAATTAAAGCCGTGATATAGAGTAAAGATCCGTGATATCAAGACTTCATATAACGGCCTTCATGGAAACAATGAAAAAAAGTAGGAAATGTTATCACGCTAAACGGCACTTTGCGAAAAGAAAAGTAAAGTTTAAAAGATAATAATAGATTTTTCACGGCAGTACAAACGCTTAAAAATATTCTCAGCAACTATTTAACGTGAGGTGACATATTGTTGCCTGAACAATTTGGGTAACCTACTTTTCGTTTATGCCTTTTAAACCTCGCATAACCTCCGCATAAACGAAATAATAGGTTATGCCAAATTCCGAGGCCTGCAAAACCTTGTAACTCAATTTTCCTACTTAGTTGAATGGCAAAAGCTATTAACGCAATCATCCTTGAATGGAAAAACCTAGTAACTTAAAATAAGAGACTGGAAAAACCTGGTAACAAAGTAAAAAAAGGCAATTGATTGCATAAAAATAATACATTCTTCATGATTCTTATGAATAATATAGATTGGTACATACTTACGGAAACATTGACGAAAAGATCAAAAGATGAATAAGTCTAAATAGCTTATATTTTAAATTGATGCCTCGACGAATCGACGAATGGATAATGGTTAATGGTTTGCACATTTGATGGAACAGCCATGCACAAGCTCTTTATGTGCTTAACGAGGCAATGGCTCAAGTCCCACCTAGTATTTCGTCAGCTACCAATTGATCACTTGGTCACTCCTTCTTTCAAATGATTTGGTATTCTTCTCCATCGTATATTAGAAATAAACTCTTTACAGTAATCTTTTGACGAGGCAGTCTCCAATCAATGATTGACAAAAACATTGCGTAAATCAGGTGCTACGTGAGAGAGGGCTGAACCTTCAAAAATGATGACGCCATTTTTTGGCCATTGTAAAAAGAATATCATTCATTGCTATAACGTATGATAAAATGGTAATTTTCACCAGTTTCAGTTCTAATATCTTTGATGGGTGTAACATTCTTTCAATGGAATTATGAAAATGATTATGAAACTGAAAACGTTCGTGATAAATATTACAGCATCTGCTGGTGATTATGAATTTTAATGAATGAAAGACCCAATTTTTTTACTTGTACATCTATTTATGACCTATAAAACTCGTTTCTTTTAGCAGCACATTTGTATTGAAAAAAAAACTACATACACGTCCTTTAAATCGACACTCTGTTATCCTTCAAAGGTCATCAAACATATGATATTGTTGCGCCACGAGCACAGACTCCAACAGTCCAACAGCAATATTCATTCAACAACCACTTTGATTTTCTACTTCTCAATCCGTAGTGTCGTCTTTCAACACAATTCTATTCATGCAAGTTAAGCATCGTCTTCGTGAGATATTTACTGGATGGGGGACGCGGATGGTAGACAAAAGTGTCATTAAAAATGATGAAATAAAATGTACTCGAGTCGAATTCTAATAATCATGGTTCAGTAAACAATGCCGCTAGGTCGGGCCATGTTATGTGAGGGGAATGGGTAATCAGTTGACAGCTGACGAAATACTAGCATGGCCTCGACAACACGTAAAAAGCTTTTGCATGGCTGTTTGATCATAAATGCAAACCATAAAACATAAACCATAAACCATAGCCTCCAATAGTCCAATAAATGTATCCAATTACCACTGTGATTGCCTACTTCTTATGGTTAATGGTTAATGGTTTGTACTTATAATGGAACAGCCATGCGCAAGCTCTCTACGTGCTTATCGAGGCATGGCTTAAGTCCCACCTAGTGTTTCCTCAGCTACCAACTAACTACCCAATTTCCCTCACATTTAATGACACTCGCCTCTACCATCCGCGTCCCCCATCCAATAAGTATCTCTCGAAGACGATGCTTAACTTACATGAATGAAAGTGTGATGAATGATGACAAACCACTACGCGTTGGTTATGGGTTAGGACATCCCCTATACATGGTTCCAGGGTTTGGAAAAAAGCATGCAGTTTAGGTGATTCACCATGGCGATATCGTAATCGAGGATTTACGATATGTCATAAGTGTCGCAGATGTATCAGCCATGTTGGCGATCGTTAAAAAAAAATAATAATTTGCATGCTTCAAATTGTAATCTTTTCAAAAACCTCGGACACAGTTAAGCAACTTTATAAGGACCAACGGTGGTGGTGTGATCCTAAAACCTCTTTCTCCTTGAACAGGATAAATACTTAAAATATATTGACTACTTGAAATTGACCCTGAACAAATTGACGTCCATTCCGTTTGAGTAAAATGAAAATATTTTGCCAGATTACTACGGCTTAACAAAAGACCACAATATCCCAATGACGTAAGCACAAACTGAGTGTCACATTTCAAAGGTTAGATTAAGTTTCGTTAGGTATGCACTAATGATGAAACAGTCTGACTACCCAATTCCCAATTTCTCTCGGTCAAGGTATTTCCAAATGGTTACACCTCAAGTCGACAAAACACGCACACAGACAGCCATTTTTGGATTGATAGCTCAACTAAATTTGAAAATATTAAAAAAAAAGCTTTTTATCTTTGTTAAGAATAATCAAAATATAAACAAATTATCTTTTTATATTTTTCTCCATATGTACACTAGAAATTTTGAAAGATAAGTTTTAGTAAATATTCCAAAAACACCCAGTCTTCTAACTTGAAATGAAATTGATTCGACACATAAGTTTTATTCTGTCTGAAGATGTGTTCATAAACCCGGAATGCATCAATGTTTTTATGACTTAAATTTAGTCTTGTATTATGCAACTTAGTTAAAGGTCCGGATATTCCTATAATTTGGTTAAAGAGATTTAATATGATATCCTATAAAGTTGTAAACTATCATAATTCTTATTGATAGTTATTATGTAAATTCTTTACAGGTCAAATATTTGATTGTCTAAAAATAATAGGTATATCTGTCATTTTATCGGTTGAAAATTACATCGTTATCTTATTGGTTTAATTTGAAATTTTGATAAAATTATGACTCATAGATAAAAATCATTTTCTCTAAAATTTGATAATGCAGTTTTGCCACCACTAGCATTTCGATGTATCTGATCTGGTATTTTGTGATCTAACTCTCATAAAGAGAGAAAAATTCAACTCTCATTAAAGGTTATAGCTCAAAGGCTCGTTTAATTTTATCTTTTGATTGTTTGGTTATTGCATCAGCAAGAATTTTAATGTACCGATAATTTGTAAAGCATTTACCAGGAATTTCGCACGGATATTTTAAAGAAGATACCGTGTAAACATTGTATATG
>JAUKPT010004956.1:0-10760 GCA_032273505.1 Nanomia bijuga
TTTTTTCATTTTTGAGTTATTGAACAAAAACCAGCAGGGGGGGCGGAATCCGCCCCCCCAGTAGAAATAGGGTTAACCCAAATTTCACACAAAATATTTGCACACAAATTCGAAAGACGGAGAAAAATCTGTTGAAGGGACCTGAAAAAACTTTTTTTTTAAGAAACACTTTTAAGAAACATGAGACTCAAAATGCAAAAAAATTAAGAAACATATTTTTGTTTATTTATTTTTTATTTTTTAAGGCTATAAAAACTATTTACAAATATTTTACTAATAAATGACACAACTATATATGTATATAAACATATAAGCATAAATAATTGCAACAAATACAAAATTATAATGATGGCAGCTAACAAACATATAAAGGAACATTTCAGGCTTAAATCGATGATTTCTTAAGAAACATGGAGCCTGCTGACGAAAACGTTTTTTCTTAAAACAAAACGTGTAGAGGTTTTCGAATAACTGAGTTTCGGATAGTAAAAAGGGTTCATAAAGGAAAATTAACGCCATCTTGAAGTTTTTTCTATGATTAGTTCCTATAGGAATTTTGAGACTAAAAATTGAATCAAAATCAAACATTTAGGGCATAATTCTTAATTACCTTCCTACATGGTGGGTATACTAAGAATATACTAAGAAAAAATCAAGATGATTTTGGCTAAAAAGTTAAGAAAATTAATCTTGAACCAAATAAACACTATTCTTATATAGATTCCAGTTAGAGAGAGTCAGCTGTAGCTTCGTTTTTCATGAAGTTACGGTATGTTTTGTAACTCCTAGTTGATCCAAAATATGATGACTTTTGATGTATTTAGAGCAGTTTGACAAATCTCATAAATAATTGATGAAGAAACGTCATTGTTTCAAAAATAATTTCTCACTTGGCTTTCTTTTTTTTAGTCACCCTGTCAATTTTGGCTTGGAAATGGTTAATAGTTTGAGAGATAATGCATTGTTTTGAGCATAAATTGTAACTTTATGGCCAAATTTCACCATAATTATGAGCAAAATGAGGCCTTTTCCCAAAGAAGACCAGAGAGGACCGTTTTATATGTTATAGTAGACACCTTTGGGATACTGAAAATCAAAAAAAAATCAAAGTACAATTTTTTTCCGGGTCCATGCCTTCAGTGATCTCACTATATGTTTTTATAAATATTATAATAAAACGGCCTAATTGAAAAAATTGAATACGTAACAACTAAGTTCTAAATTGAAAGATAAAATATACTTACACTCGAAAACAGAGATCAACTCTCTATCTCAAAGAAATAAAAACCACTTTCATATCACATAATCTTATATCATTTAATTGAAATTTCAGGATTCTATTGTGGTATCTATATCGATTGAAATAAGTCTTTGCTATGTGAGTTATACCATCAACGACATTTTTGTGTTCAAAATTCAAAATCAAAAGTTTGTTTCAACAAACCATCAAACTTGTTGGCAGGCTGTCTCCGTAGACAGTATGTGCTCAGATTATTGAAAGAATTCTTGAGAAACATTTTAAAAATATGAAATTATTTTTTGAAATTTGTTCTAAAATTAGAATATTTGAATTTAAAGGGAGCATTGTGTTCACTTGGCTTCCTCCAGAGCAGTATGTGCTCAATGAGCTATATTTTATTTTCATCTAATGGATTGTCTCGAATCTCTGACTGCAGCTGTTGTTTCATTGGTTTAAAAATGCGTCATAAAGTCTTTAATTGGTTTATTTTCCAATTTTTTCTAGATTACGTTTTGACAAAACTACAAAATAGGACATTTTCTAAAACAACCAATCAACTGTGTAATGAGTAATTTCTCAACCAATCAAACAACAGGTTTAACCACAATATTTTATAATAGAAATAAAAACTATTTCATTAGTTCAGCATGTACTGTACTCTTACGAGTTTTTGGCGAAAACATCAACTGTTTTAGTTGATTGGAATCTCTGAATAAGAAACATAACTTTTGTACAAAATTATAAAAAGAATTGATCAAATAAATTGTTTTAATTATCAACATTCCATAGTCTTTTTCCGGTCTACAGCAGGTACTCAACTTCACGAAGGCGTAAACACAAACACAACACACCATATAGTTCATTTATCAAATAGTTTCGATAATTACTATCTTTGTTTACTTCCTTCCTTTAAAGTTCGAAACCTGTAATTAATTAACTTAAGATAAGAACCTATGAATCTGATAATTGATAGCAGGCAAAGCTCTAATAATTTTGGATCTGGATGGTTTTGTAGAAGAAAGGGGTTATAAATTATCTAGGTCGGGGAATCACATTTACAGCAGGGGAATAATGCCTAAAATACAATAAATATAACAGTAAATATTATATATTCACCCAGGGAATTTAAGTTGTCAAGGGGCACCTAAATCGATATCTAATATCATCTTTTGTTTTAGTATGTGTAAAACCTGTCGATTAAATATTCATCGCCCCTTTTAAAAGATTTTTACAGCAGTTAAATACGAAAAAAATGATTTGAATATTTAGAAATAGTCTTCTCCATCCCAAAGCAGCCTAATTTCACTCTGATCTGTGTATTTAAGGGACGACCTAAGACAAAGGGGGTGCAACTTCTCGCTTGACCAGGGGTCGGCAAAGTCGCCGGCGCAACCGGCGCCGCCGGCAGGCACCTCTCCCTTTTTTCAGGCAGGTCGCTCTTCAAATACAATTTTTCTTATGTTAGGTAATTGGCTTTCTCGTTTACAAGAAGAATAAAAAACGCGTATTTCCTTGTACAACTTAAACCTGTTTATACGTAGACAATTTTCGATCTAAATATTAAAAATCCCTGTCTGATTTATAAGATTTTTAGGTTTCTTTATACTTAAAATCAGTTTTATTGAAAAAATAAAACCGCTTCTGTGTAAGGCAAATTACGCCCTATCGTCTCATGTCACAATAGAAAAATCTGGATAACATTAAAAGATTTCAGGCATAGGCCCTGTTGTTAAAAAGTTTTTTAGCTCTAACACTGCTTAGTGTTAGAAATATATATTGTTCAATTTTTTTCATATTTCAATGAAAAATCCTGCTCTGTATTTTTACCTCTTTGCTTTTGAAAAATTGCATCAATAGCCTATTTTGCGATGGAATTTTTACGAAACTAATGAAAATACTATTTGAATATTCGTTAGACGTTATAACTAGAGCTGGGCCGAACGGTCATGTCTCGAAATCAAAATCAAACTCTGTCCCCTAGATACCTAAGTATAAGCTTAGAAAATAGCAGGGTCAATACAATGGGTAGAAACAATTCAAAATAACTTAACTGATTTGCGAAATTTAATGTTAATGGGTTTGTTTAAACATTTAATTTAGGGTTATAAATCTACATGACACTAAAACGGATCAAAAGATTTTTAAAATTTGGGAAGGTATTTACGGTTTTAGGGAAACTTGGCAGCGACAAAAGATTAGCATTCGAAATAATACTTTCCTGAAAGATAAAAAACAATATTGTACTTCCGATAAAAACTTCATCAAGATCTCTCTAGATGAAAAACTAAAAAGTAGAATCTAAACTTCGACAAAAGGTAATGCTTTGCATTGAAAAAGTGCCATGGTTATGCTCAAAAATATAGTCATCAGATGGGATATAAATAATTTCTGAAATTTTGATATCATTTTTATTAAATTAGATTTTTTGATTTGTCCTAGCTTAAAAACGAGCAGGTTTTCAGTTAACTATATGAAGAAGCATACGAGGTTTCTATTTTAACAATAGGATTTCAATGAGATATCCGAAGAAACAATAAGCTGTTTCGTGAAGGTGTGCAAGATTTCTCAACATTGATTATCTTTCGATCGCGTTTATGTTATTTCTATGGTTTACACACAATCAGGGAATTTAACATTTCAGGCAGCAATGTATGCGCCGCCAGGCAGCAAAAACATTTGCCGACCCCTGAAATGTTGAATGTGTTGCTGCAAAGCTTGAAGTGAAATGGGGTTTCAAATTTCTATAGATCGATGAAATGCTCTCAGAATGAAAATTAGTTGATTATGCGAATACGAGATCCCGGGAATAATTATTGTTGAAACCTTTTTGATTCACACATGTGTCTGTATATGAAGTGGGAAATCAAAACTGCTATTGTCTAAAATTGTAGATTTAGACGACCATTTTGGACGGATATAAAATGAAAAAAAAGCTTTCTACTTATGATAAAAGCAAGGTGTTCGTAAGAAATCTTTATCCATCATTCCCATCATGAAAATTTTTCTTCTTTAAGAAATATTTCCATATGGTTTTGTGGGTCAGCCCTCTTCATCTCCATATGAACACGTAGTATATTAGTTTCTTACTTTAAAAAATGTTTCTACAGTTGAGGTCATTTTTGTCTTCACAGAAACCCATTCGAAAACATAACCTGTCAAGTCCAACACTTTTATTAACCTTTAAACTAAAGTCGCTTCCATATATATTTTCCAACTTGGGACCTACGGACCATTGAACACATGACCTTGCATGCATCGCGAGGGGAAATCACTCTAAAGAAAGCATACTAGATGGTGTACGAGATTTCTCAACATTGAAGTACCCCTCGATCTACATTTTTTAAACTTATTGCCCATTATGGAAAGATAGATTTCATAGCAAATATAAAAATGATTTTTAAACAGACTTAATCGAAGTTTAGGTAAACAATGTTCATTTTCCCATTTCCTAATTTTTTATTGTTTCGCACCCAAAAACAAGGAAGAAATCAGGAAGAAATAAGGAAAATAGAAAAATGATGAGGGAACGAAAAAAAAAGTTTTACCCTTTGACATTGTTGATGTATCAAGTCTTTATTTTTGTTCAGATGCATTTTTCATGATTTTTAAAGAACCATTTTAGGCCGTCGATGTGTTATCGAGGTGTTATTTGTTCGCTGATTTCTTGATTAGACTAATCGATGCTAGTTGTTTTATGCAAAAACGATTTACCTTAATAGAGAAAAATGTTGAGGTGATATTCATCGAAACAAACACCTAATTAAATGTTACAAAATAATCGCACATTTTATTTAAAAAAAATTATTGGGGAAAACGCTTTTTTCAAACTTTTAAATCTTGATAAATCAATAGTATTTGTACATGGAAATGTTTCTACGTGAATATATTATAACTTATAACTGATAAATCCTTTTTCGTTAAAACCAACTCTAGATAAATGATAGAAATTGTATTTCTTTTGGCAAATTGGCAAATTTATGGTACTAATAATTTATTTTTAACTGTTTAATAATTGTTAAAAAAAACCTGTTGAATTGTGGTTATGCATATTAAAAATACAGTTATCGTGCGTTAAGGACATGCTGCGAAGGACCACAATGCACTGTGCGATTCTACAGCCTCTCTCCACAGGGCTATTGCACTGAAGTCGTATTGGAATGTTTGTTTAACTGTAAAGAAAAGGTGTTTTTACAAGTAGTTTTATATTGGCCTTAATGTTTTAATTGTAAAAACTACCTACACCTAGATAAATAGGTTTCGTTTGTGTTCAATTTATGTATATATTCAAGATGATAGCAGTGTACGAAATAAGGATTTGAAAACGGTTCGCAACATGTGTAAAAATATATAAAACGATTCGCAGTTATTAGCAGTAGCACTAAAACGATTCGCAATGTGTGGAAAACGGTTCAAAATAAGCGATTACCACGGCTCCCTGGATAGGCATCTAGAATTATTATGTATTAGTTTTTTTTCTTTTTACCTATGGGTATTTCTTATGGGTTGAGTCATTCAGAACTAAATTCAAACAGTTTGTTGATTTCTAAGAAAATGTTTTTTAAGTAAAGGTGTCGTTCAAATGATACGCAACGCAAAGCAGGGGCGATAAACTCATTGAGGAGGCGAAAGTAGTTAAAAAAATTGAAAATTTATTTATCTTTGAACTAAACAGCACAAGACCTGGTAGAATTTGAAACATATACACAGTCTTTAATTATACGAAATAAGCTTTTCATCCAAAGTCCACATGAACCATTAATTTTTAAACATTTTTTTGTCTGTGAAATGCAAAGATTTTCTACGAATTTCGTTAAGTAAAGTATTTTGTGTGATAAATTAGTGAAATTGGAAATTAGAGAAGAGAAAAGTATTATCTATTCACAAAAAAACAAAAACAGAAATGAACATGGAGGAAAAAAAAGGGAGAGAAAAACATGGTGTGATGATTCAAGAGCTTTGGTTACAATTTATGCAAGTTTTGTTTTCATATGAATTATTTCTCGAGTTTAGGTACTTCTACTCTATCTCAAACAGATAATTACAACATTTATGACCTAGCTAAACAATTTTTCAACAAATATTTTTCAGTCATAATGATTCGAAAATATTCTCTATACATAAATAATAATATAAAAAGAAACGAAATCTATAAAAAAGAAGTAAAGAACAAATAAAATTTTCATCCAAATTCTCAACGTGACTCCTTTTAATATTTGGTGATAATAATATAGAATTTCACCGATGTGAAAATATGTGTTTTGCATGTGAATTAAATCTTACAGAGTTATGAAACGTATTGCACCATGGATTGTCTACAAATTATAGGTAAATTTGCCGTTTGTTTGGTTAAAGATTACACTATCATGATTATGGTTGGTTTACTTAAAAATATTATCATCAGTTTTAGTTCTAACGTCAAATAATGACATTTTGAAGTGAAACAATCAGAATCTTCATGATGTAATTTTCAACCAATCAAACTTCGAATTTACTTATGTTTTGTAGACAATTCCTCATGTATTGCGCTGTTAATACCACGCAATCTCGCGTTTATACGATTTCTATTTCACAGTGAAAAAAACAGAGAAAGTGGAGCTGCAACTATAGTAAAAAAATGACATTTCGTGTAAACCTAAACTCGTTCAATATTTGCCATTTCTATTTTCTTGAGCAGCTGAAAAGTTCATTTTGAGTTTATTTTATCCACCACGGTGTTAAACCAAATTTATTTCATATGACAATAAACCTGACAAGGTGATGGCCAAAACATAATTCAAACGATTTGTCTTTAATTCTACTTTTCTTTGTTAAATCTTTAAATCTGGAATTTTTTGAAGAATTGATCATCCCTCTCATACTATTGTATTAGTCACGATTGCAAAAAAGCCTAGTAGTAGCATATGATTTTTAGAAAAAATGCTTACGGGTAAACCACGATGATGGAGAAAGTTTATTACCTTTTTGATCATAATGTAAAACCAGAAACATTCCTTGTTTTTTGAATTTATTTCCTCCAACAGTCGCTTTTACATTTCAAACGTTTCATTAATGAGGGAAAGATTTTAAAAACCTTTCCACATTACGCTTATTTTGTCTTTATTTTGTTATGCTTTTTTTCTGTGTTTTTAGTATTAGGACTTCAGTCAATCACTAAGTGTAGGTAACCTTTTACATTTTATGATCCTTGCAATTGTTTCCTGCAAGCAAGTAACTTGGGTACTACTTCTTACGTTGTGCCTATAAACAACAGGGGTAATGACGGGGTTTTGTCTACAGATCAAGGACCGATACGCCGCCTGAGAAAGCTCGTTACAAAATGGCGCTTTTTTGCGAAGATTATTTTTGACTGGTAAAGGTTTAAACTCAACTCTGCTCCTTATTCTTATCAGCCAATACAATGCATTTCTTTTGATCCAAAAAACACCAACGTCTCAGTGGATTGGATGAGCTCCTCCCCTTCATTCTCCATTTCTTTGATTTTGAACACCAGTCGGCATCCGTACGCAAGGAGCACGACCCCGACAAGTGATAGAACACAGCCGACCGCTACGTACACGGTGTGGTCCCCACTGGTTTCCAGAGGAACTTCAAACGATAAACGACCAGCAAATCCCAACGTGACAATAAACAGACCAGATATGCTCAACAATAGACCAGTACTAAAAGCAAGCACCATCCGTTTGCGACTCTCCATATTGGAATAAGAACAGCAATAAATAGATCAGTACATTCCTCTTTCCTCCAAATACTTGAAAATAGTAAAAGTAACAGCAACACACGATGCTAACTAGGACCAAAATAACTATACAAAAATCCTTAGCATTTATAAATATGGTGAAAACTGGTCCTAAAAAAGCTACTTTTTGTTTGTTTGGATATTGATTGCTAACATTTCACTATTTGTTTTAAGAAAACGTAAACCTCAAGTATATAATCCATAAGATGCGGTCCATAAATCGTCATTTTGTTGTATAGTCTGTAAAGTCTAAAGTGACATGATCGCTACTCATCCACCTTCGCATTTCATACACCAACTGACCACGGATCGAAAAACATGTTCCTTTATTTATTATTATCTCTCTAAATGTAATAGATTATTCATAAATAGTAGTTGACGCCTCCTGTTGAAATAATTTGTGTTATTGGTTTAAGGTTTTTTAGAAAGAAAAATCTCAACTATTTAGATTCTAAACGTTTATTTGGTATTTCACTAAACGCAAGTATAAGAAAAATATGAAATGAACCTATCTTGTGTATTGAAGGTAAACATGAATAGATCTAGAAACAAAAGAAAATGAGAGGAAAGGGGGTAGTTTCGTACAATCTATATAAAATACAATACATATACTTATACAGTGAGAACTCCAGATAACAGCCACATAGTTGCACAGCAGTATAAATATACATATCTAAAAGATACAATCTGACAGCTTCTTGTTTTCTTTACTCTCGGTTAAATAATACTAGTGGTTTTGTGTTTCGCGACTGCCTGTGACTTATGGTGTTTTCGAACGACTCGATGTTGGGAGTCGTGAATGGATCGAGGTGTGGTGGGCATGCAGACACAGTAGGGGAAGTATAACAAGAAGAGGGATGACACAAGAGCAGGTGATTAAACGATACATTAATTATACATGAAGAAAAGGAGCAATGGACTATAGGTTTAATAAATTAATAATATGTAAGAATGAATATAGGTAAAAAGTAAAGGTTTAAAAGTAAAGAACAAGATTTATATAACCTAGCAAAGAACACGAAGTCTAAGTGTACGAGATTGTCTGCCAGAATATTTATTTCCTTATTATTCTACTATTATAAATTATGACGTAATACCGAGAATTCATATGAGTTCGGACCCATTTCCGATAAGCCCTCTTCGATCTATTTCCCAAAAGCTCGATTACCACGCGGACGTGATTTTTCTTCTTCATCTTCGAAAGATTTAAAAATGGATTCTGTTACAAACGAAAATGGACAAATACCTCAAGTGTCTATTGACATGACGGCGGCGGTCGAGACTATGCTTGATAAGCTCGACGAGAAAAGTTTGAATCGAATGTCAGTGATGTCTGACAATTTAAGCGTCACATTGCTGCGACTCACTCAAGCCGTCGAAGGATTGTCACGTCTTCATGCTGACACTTCAGCCGACGTGAACAGTCAAAATTCTCTTCAAGCCGCAAATGTGGCCGAGAATAACACTGCGTCTGTGGCAGATGTCATGGATACTTGCTCGGGGATTGACGACACAGTTAGCATTTGAGCGTCGTCAGCATCTAGATTTCTGACCAGGGAATTTAGACGCCAGTAGCCTTCTCTGCATAGTGCAGCAAGAAGGAGCATGGGGGTCATTCCTGAGGAAGGGGAGAAAGATGAGGACAAGGCTACAGTGTTGACTCGTAGTCAGCCTCGGGAAAACCTGCCCGCCCAGCCAGTTCAAGAATATTGGGCAATGGACACTGAACATTATAAGCCACCGTCGGATTTTGTCCCAGAAATCTCATCTTCTGCGGCTTGTGCCTCGAAGGTCTTCTGGGAGAAAAAGTTATCCGAGAAGAGAGTGGAGAGGGTAAATGTAGTGGGGAAGACCCCATCAAACTGCGCCTTTCTCGACCGAGGTTTAAAGGTAAATGAAGGGATATGGTGTGTGGCTACAAAAGAGATAAGGGATCAGAAAGTACAGCTCTTACATACAAATACAACCTCTGCGTTGATAAAAGCTGCGTCTGCACTGTCGTTTGTTTCGGATGCTGGTGCCGGAGCCATAATCCAGGTTTCCGATCTTGAGAAGAACCTGGACATTTTAAAAGATGCTATGAAATTGGCTGGGATGACAAACCAGGAGCTCCTCCAGGCTAGAAGGGGTGGGGGTTAAACCCAAACTGGGGCAAGATCAACAGAAGCTGGCAAATGACATACCTCTCAGCTCTACCTTGTTGTTCGGTGATAAACTCCAAGAACGCATGGAGGAACTCAAGGAGAGACGAGAGCTAAAAAATGCTTTCGTCCAGCAGCCAAAGCAATACCCATACAAAAGAAAATATGAAAGCACTCATACAACAACTTCATCAAAAAAGGAGTCGGCGGGAAACGCCAAAGACTCACAGAAATCCTCGGCGAGTCAATATCAGAGGTACGACAGCCACAACAACAACAACAACAACAATAACAACAAAAAGAAGAAACAAAAGCACCAAAAGTTCCAAAAGTTCCAAAAGCGAAGGTAATTGATCAGGTGGGTGACAATTTTGCTTTTCCCTCAACACAACAGAATGTTGTGCCTGGTGGCACCAGATTTTGTATGGGCAAATGGAGGCAAATAACATCCGACCAGGAAGTACTTAATACTGCTTGCTTCTGGATTATCAATTAGCCTGATAGCCGACCTTCCCCAGGATAATTGTTACCAATATCCTTTTGGGGAAAAAGAGCTCTTGTTTATAAGGACAGAGCTGCTTAGGTTAGTGAATCTTGGAGTGATCATTACTTGTTCACACGAGGTTGGGGAATTTATATCCCC